>JAODUE010021715.1:0-23709 GCA_027564755.1 Amblyopsis hoosieri | reverse complement strand
TGTGTGTGTGTGTGTGTGTGTGTGTGTGTGTGTGTGTGTGTGTGTGTGTGTGTGTGTGTGTGTGTGTGTGTGTTTCTGAGGTGCTACAGAACAAAGTTGGGCACAGTGCCCTCCAATGTTATGGACACTCTTGGTAAAGATGAACAAGAAAGAAACACACGGGGAACAGCACCGGCTTTAAGTTCCCAATCAACACGGGGAAGATGAATTAACAACACAACCATCAAATCTGACACAACAACAACCAAAAGAAGCTGCGTCTGCTTTCATCGGGCCGCAATTGAGACGCTTGAGATAGACGGACAGCCGGCTTTGCTGGCGGACTGCGAGGAGATATTTGCTGAACTTGACTTGAAGGGTATTGGCTTACAATCGCTGACCCCACCCTTTAAAGCCTCATGCTCTCAGAGCACCCCAGGCTAATGCCAGGTCACCCTGTGCGACAGCATGAGCAAAGTAGCCCTTCTGGGGCGCGCCCAGCAACCCAGAACGCCCGTCCACATGTTGTAATGGTTGCTATGCAAGCGACACCCCATAATAAGCTGCTAATATGTGATATCTACCAGCTGCTGTCCAGAGTGTGTATCTCTCTCCGTCTCCATGGTGAGCCTGGTGTGCTAACTAGACACACACACACGCACACAACACCCACGTAACCACGCAGATACACAAACGTGTGCACACACAAACACAGACACACACACACACACACACACGCGCGCAGGCACGTGTGTGGAAGTGGCTAAGGGCTTTGTGTTGTCTTGTGTAACGGGAGGCCACTGGGAGGCCGCCGGCCTCTGACTGCTACAACTGGGCTTGCTGAGAGGCTTCTATGAAAGGGCTGCTTGTGAGAATGTTTTCCCTTCTGGAACCGTGTGCCCAAAGTCATGTTGCTCACGCTGTGGCCCCCCCCTCCCCTCCCCTCCCCTGTGCAATCATCTTAGGGAGAGGCGGTTCCTTTGGCAGGTGAAGCTCCTATTCCCTATGAGCAGTGCGTCCTTTAGTGAGAGGTGAGTCACAGTTTGATGTCTTACAACGTAATTTCACACGGTCGCTCGGCATGTCCAGTGCATATTTGATTTATTTGTATTGTACATTGTTGTTGTTAGTATTATTTATAATGAAGTACAGTATAACTGTATATCTTAATGCTTACAATCAATTTGCTGACTACATTGTTTCATTCTAATACAAATTATTGCGAGTAGCAACATTAGCCATGTAATCGTTAAAATAAACATTTACAGAAGTGTTTAATTGAGAGAGCTACCAGCAGTGATTGTAGTACCTAGGCTTTTCTCACTATCACGCACGCACACACACACACACACACACACCTGTAGCGTTGAGTAGGCTGTATGTTCACTGTGTAGTTTTAGCCGAGGATTTAGCACTTCAGTGCACGGCCCCTTGGGCTGTATATGACCCACTACGCCTTCTATTGACCTGTCTGCTGTTAGGGTGTCGGATGAAAATACCCTGGAGCAGATCCTGACGCCATACGTCCATCCTACAGAGTCAGACCCCGTCAGACGACAGAAGTGAGTATCTGCATTCTGTCTGTATTGTGTGTCAGCGTAGACTAGAGGTTTGGGTTTGATGCACTACTTGCTCCCATAAGCTTCTTGATCTCTGTGAGTCGCCTTAGATGACCACATTGTGAACATAATGGGGAAGATCTTACGCCGGTTACATACTGGATGCACAGTTTCCCTACGCTGCGTAGTTTTTTTTATCAACCACAATGCATCATACTATGTGACAACTCCTTCTGATTACAGTTGGTATCCCTGGTGAGGCTAACCGGTCCTGTGGCCTGGCCGGTCCTAGTAAGCTAATATAATGACACTGCTCCAGGGGAAATGCCAATAAAATGAGCCACATCTTTATTTTAGGTACAGCCAGGTCATTTGCTTGCTGCACACGCAACGCAGCGTTGCAAGCTCCACGCTGCGCTCCGTAGGAAAGTCATGGAATTCCTCTGCAACGGTACGCAGCTACGCATCCAGTATGTAAGGGGCGTTAGAAGCAATGCATGCAGACAGTACATTAAAGGTTCTTCACAATGCTTTTATATGTGTGAGGCGGCACCGCAGAGAGAAATGGTTTTTATTTAAGCTCGAAGTTAGCTGACGTTCCAGCTAGCAAGAATGAATGACTGACCCTGCCTTAAACTGCAAGATGGGGGAAAAAAGCATATTTAACTCATGACTGACATGAAAGGTTTGATTGAGAAGTAGGCAATCTCTTACTTCCCTACCGGGCATTTTCTATCGACTTGTACACAAAACGTAAAGCTTTACACTTGTTTGTCTTGTAATGTTTAGTGGTTGAGATGATCAAAGCCCAGATGTTAGCACCTACCACACCCTTGCACAATTGACAGATTTCAAGCCCCGTCCCTTTTCGCCTGTCCTCAGCAGAAACTCCTTCAACTGTCTGTTTTCCTGTTATAGCCTACCAGAGCCATGTAGATGAGAGTCGTGCCAACGGGAGTTCAACATTTTTTGCGATAACATGGTTCATGGAGATGCAAAACGGTTCCAGGAAGTTATTGGTGAACAATATGAATTGATTAATAAATCCAGATACATGAAAGCTATTTTTGGTAATAAGTAGTCAATAAATGCATAGATTTTACATTTACAATATAATATATTGTATTTTTCGTATTTGCGGCTAACTTCCGGGAACTGTTTTGAGGTCCCACGATCCGCATTGTTTTGAAGAAGAAAAAAACAAACCATTCCAAACCAATCCATTACCGTGAACGGATATGATGCAACTCTCTCCTCTACATAGCTGTGTAGCCTACTATGCTGTTTTGTCCAACCTAGTTACAGAAACTAGGTTGGACAGGTGAAAGGGGTTTGGGATCGGTTTTTAGAAAAGCTCAGAACACTGTCATAGAGAATGCTATTACAGCTCCTGGCTGTCCCTAAGACTAAATACTGGAGGCCGAGCCTTCGCAGCCGCAGCCCCAAGATTATGGAACGAGCTCCCCCTCCTGATTGGCCCCCAGCTTTTGTGTTTTTAAATCGCAACTAAAAACACATTTCTATTTGTTGGTTTGGATGTCTTGTTTAAGTGAAAACAGTTCTTTCCTTGGTGCTTAGCCCATTGTCTTTCCTTTTTAAAATGCTGTTTTCTAATTGTAGTGATGGACCCACTACCCCAAAAAGCCCTGTAACTGGACTCTGCTGTTCAGATGGGAATAGGCGTGGTGGAAAGAGACTGTGATTGCAGTGACACATTATTTAACGCCACACAGACTCTTAACAGTAGTTTGACATCCATTACTTGCATTTGCAGTTTCGCAGTATTGTCTTGGGAACAGTACATTTCCAAGAGGCTCTTTCCTTCCTATTATATTTTATTAAAACTGTTTGTTTCTTATCCCCCCTGGTATTTTACGTATGCACTGACTGACGTCTATCCCGCTCTGTCAAAACACACCATATCCATAGGTACAGTCCTTGCGTGCTATAGTCAATGTTTTTTTCTGTTGCCCACCTTGAGAAAACACAGACAACACCACCCTCATCTTTTGCCCTGCCGTTATTCCTGCTGCTAGAATGTATTTCTGGCTGGTATGGCGTTACAGAGCTTGTCCGCCCGCTGAGCTGATACCAACTTCCGTTTCAGGTTGAAGCTGTATGTGCACGCCCGATTCGACAACATGAAAGTTTTCATGAGAGTAGAGGGAAGGAAGGCTAACTCTCTGAGGTAAGATGTCTTCATCTCTGCATCATAACTCAAGACATCTCAAAAACGTATGTGTGTTTGCTCTTTAAACGCGATATCATTCTCGTCAGGGAGGCGGGGAAGCGGCTAGCGTATGTCTCTAGAGCAGGGGTGGGCAATGCATGGCTGGGTCCTGCATGTTTTACATGTCTCCCTGTTCCAACACACCTGATTCACATGAATGGGTCGTCATCAGTCTCTGCAGAAGCCTGATAACGACCCATTCATGTGAATCAGGTGTGTTGGAGCAGGGAGACATGTAAAACATGCAGGGCAGCAGCCCTCCAGGACCAGGGTTGGACACCCCTGCTCTAGAGTGTCTCTTGATGTGTCAGAGAGTGAGGTAACTTACTACAGTTATACCTGCTGGCCACGTCTGTACAGAGAAATGCCACATTATCCAATGCAGCTCTGTTTACCAAGACCTCCCACCTTTTATAAACTAAAGATGCTTAAATGAAGAAGATACAGTATGAAATAATGATGCTTAAATGAAGAAGATACAGTATGAAATAATGATGCTTAAATTAAGAAGATACAGTATGAAATAATAATAAAACGCGATAAAAAGCTGGCTTTGGCAGCGTGGCATTACGTAAGCAGGCCTAACCCCAGACGTGGGTGAAACCACCGAAGAAGAAGGTTTAGGACATAAAGTCACAGGGAATGTCTCGACGTGTCCCGCCAGAGATTAGGCGTCCGTTCCCCGGCACTGTCCAGCCCATTCCCATGGCCGCCATGGCCACTCGTGATGCATTTATTCAGGGCGTATGAAGTCACCCTTTTGATTGGATTATGAAGATGACATCACAGACTTGTAAATTCCCAGAGACCTACGCAGTGCGGAGGCAGGGAGCTTTTTGGCCAGGCGCGTCATCACAACCCCCTCATCGTTGCCGGGGGGGACAACAAACCGTCAGAAATGCCATTCATCAATTGAATGTCTTGTTATGTTAGATCCCGTTGCCTAATTTGTCCATGTGGTTCCTCTCACCTTTCCCTATCTTTGTTTTACACTAACTTGACCTGTGCAATGACTCGGTTGGTGGAGGGGTTCCATCTTGTCTTTGGCTTCCCGCCACTTCAACTTGGCCAGGGAGTAATTGATGATGCCATGTCGCTCGTTAACCCCCCCAACCCTGCACCCTGCATGACTCATCGCAAAACCTTTCATCCCATTCTGAGTTTCCATCCCCTTCTTCCTCCCGGGGGATTGGCCAATCTAGTCTTGCGTTGCCTTCGGTTTTTTGGTTTTTGTAACGTGTAGAGATGGATGTTATCCAGGAAAAGGGAGTGTTGACCTTCCAAACATGAACATTTACCGAGATTTCCCTCAAAATATGAATTATAACTGTTTGTACAATTTCAAGATTTCTTTGGCTGTATTTGTTTTATTTTTATTAATGCAGACTAGGCCAAACTATAAAATAACAACTCATAATGATTTTAGATAATAAACCATGTATTTGGGCACCCGAAGTTTCCTTCCAACAGTCTTCCCGCTGCGTCAGTAGCGCAGTGGGAAGAGCAGGGTGACAGGTTATCGAGAAGGTGCTGGTTTGAACGCTGCTAACTCCTCACCAGTGTGGAGGTGTCCCTGAGCAAGACACCTGACCCTCACCGCTCCCGGTGGTCAGGTGACATCTTGCATGGCTGACATCACATCGGTGAATGGGTGAATGTGAGGCACATAATGTAAAGCGCTTAGCGTGGCCGGAGGTTTGGAAAGGCTCTATACTAATGCTGAGCACTGATTGGCTGTCATGCCTTCAGGGGTGCTGCCATTTAATTATTTTAGTAGACACGCAATACGTCTGGCAGCATGTGGCCGTGTCGGCAATTTACAGCTCACGCAAAAGATATGAAAGTGCTGAAAATGGCGATTAACCTATATAACTTTGACCAATACACAAACTGTTTCATTAGCATATTGTTGTGGAATAAATAGATTTGCTTAAAATAAATGTTTTTCTGTGCCTTGAGCTAAGTTCACTCTCCACACGAGTGAGCTCCTGGTTGTTGTTTAGCCTACACTCAAATCACTGCGAGTAGGATATCCGACCTTTTTAAAAAAAAAAAAGAAAACAAACGGTAACGCCTAATTAAGAGAAACGCATAAAATAGTCCAGGTTTAATTAACGTAAACACAAAACTCGTGGAAAAGCCCCAATGCAGAGAACCTATTCACCTTTTTGTTGTCTCACAAAGACGCAAAGGTTGGAACCAGAGATCTCACATCTGGACTAAGGGACAGACCTCCATTACTTGTGTTGCTCGGCCCAAAAGACTCAAGTCTCTTCTTAATGGTTTGCTTCAGTAATGGGCTACTATGAAGGCCGTTTCATTCTTAAGTAAACACAACAACTCCCAGGTATTAGAGTATGATGTGCAGTCAAGGCAGCATTGCTTCATATCGGTTTGGTACGGTTGCATAACAGGGCTACAGGCCATAGCTGTAAGAAGATGTTACTTCATTATTGTGCACCGTCTGTCAACATTATTGTTTCTTTATCTCTGAAGCACTTTCTTTGTTTGTTGCTTTTAATGATTCACTTGTTAAAAAATGTAATAATGTTTACCTGTTTACACTAAAGGCAAACAGCCCCGGAATCTTCTGAAATTCCGTGCTTGTTCAATAAAGAAGCCCTTGTGCGATACTAAACTTAGCTGAGTACACGGTCCACATACTCTCAGTGGAAAGTGTCCATTACTGAACATCAAGAGCCCTTTCACACCATGCTCAGTGTTTGTTTGTTGTGTCATGTTTTTATAATCTACTTAATTTATTCATGATTCATTCCACTACTGCCAGAGGATTCCTTCCTCTCCATCATGTCCAACAGTCATATATATATATATATATATATATATATATATATATAGGCAATTCTGTTTATGTGTCGGGGCAAGGGATGCTGCTCTTTAACTTTTGACACGAAGAAAGACTGCTTTGTGTGTCCAAGCCCTAACCAACCATCTGAACCCGTGTTCTTTTTGCTCCCAACGCTGCACTTTCATACATATTTGTGTAATACTCTCTAATGTCGCTAAATCTGCTCTCCCGGCTCTCACAGCTTAAAGGTATAGTCAGCTATTGCAAGCTAAATGTAAGCTAACACACTTTTAATCAAATTCAACAAATGTCTCATTGCATTTCGCTACCTTAACGTTTTCTGTGCTGTGTTAAAAAAATAATTACTTCTACGCAGCCCTGGCCATGTTCATAGCAACATAAACAAAGAGGTCAACACCGCTCACATCAACAACGTCGTAGTACTACCCACAATGCATGTCGACGCGTGAGGCACCGCTATGGAGGACCGCGGAGCGAACTGTTTTGATTTGAGCTCGAAGATAGCAAGAATGACTGAATGACCCTATTGTTTAGCCAGACTTGTTTGCAGGCTGCAATATGTAGCTAATTTAGGTTATTATTTATGAGCTGTCTGGGTTTTAATGGCAACAAAACCACAGCTGCACTACAGTAATGGTTTGTACCTGTTCACGTCTATGGACTGTGGATTAGCGACTGGGTGTCTTCTAGCGACAGCCTAATTACCATTTCTGTTGTTGCGATTGTGTGTCCCACGCTGCTGCTCTTTCAGCTACCTGCTGAGTCTGCTCGGACAACCCAGAAAACAGCAACAAGGAAGTTGCGGGACTACTGACAGCTAGTAAAGAGCGAACCACAACACTGACACCAATATCTAGTAGCTTAGTACTTGCATTATCAAATATAGGCCGTTCTATACTTTTTGTTCATTCAAAATTAAATGGAGAGAAGACAAAGGAGTCATAGATAACATAAACAGGCGAGCAACACGGCGTGTATCCATACATTTGCCGTGATTTGGAGGTATGTTGAAATGCAAACAATAAACACTTTACTTGTCTTTGAACTGCTATTAGGTTTTTTTTTTTTTTTTTTTATATTGATAGTCTGCGAGAAAGCCTGTACTTAGTTTCTGATTGGTGGACACGCTAGTGTTTCCTTCGCCTCTCGCTGCCGATTCAAAATGTGAATCGCTAGAAGACGTGGATACAGCGTCGGGTTTCGGTTGATGGGAGCGGTCGGTCCTGCGGCTACACCAAAGAGTCAACCAGCGACCTGGCCATTTCTGTTGATAAGCAGTCGCTCCCACACGCACGAGCGAAAGTCGCTGCGGTGTAGTTCTAGCTTTAGGCTCTCCTCAGTGACGGGAGATGCAAGCCACAGAGGAGAAAACAATCATCTCCTCCTGGAGAGACACTCCCTTGCTCTCAGACACGCCCAGTCACTATAAGGAACAGATGTGTGTGTGTGTGTGTGTGTTCTTGGCCCACTGTCAGTCCTCCTGTGTTGCTTGGTTACCAATACCTCATTCCCCTTCGCTAGATCTCTGCTAATGGACATTGGGACAACTCTTGTGACAAGAACACTCTTGTATTCTGCTGCTCTCATTCATGTTCCCCAATAGTCAACAGTTATTTTGTAGCACTTTTTATTAGATTGTGTCGTTTGCTGAAAAACCTTTTTGTGTATATCGTTTTTGGACTATTGGCTGTGATGTTGCCAACTATGTTCATGTCCAATTATATGAAAACAACCATCTCCCTGCGCATCAACAAAAAGGTTCTTCGTCATAATATGACATGTGCACAGCAACCGTGGCTGCAGCAGTATCTTTGAGGGACTGCTGGGGGTGCTGTTCTGCTCCTCTGCCCTGTGGTAAACGACAACAGATATTGCTGTTGACTTGTGGTGTTTACTGACGTGAGCCATGGCCCACCCTAGAGAATCCCCTCATGCAACAGCTCAATGCTCGCTGTAAAAGCCGTAAATCGGTGGCATCAAGTGATTTGATTGGCTCATTGAGTGGGTGTTTTCTTAAATTCTTGGGCCATTCGGCTTTGCCTGCAAAAAATAAAATAAAACTGTAGATCTTGTGATCCCCACTCTGCCAGGCAGGCAGGCAACAGTTGGATGCCTAACTAACTGCTGCCTGCGTGGGTCGGTGAAGGGTGGTGGGTAGAGTGGGGGGGGGGGGGGAAGGCTGGTTTAAACCAGCCGCACATCCAAATTCTATCCTGACTCGGCTGGTCCAAGATGGCCAGCTTATAAATTGTCGAGCATAAAGTAGAGGCAAACCATACTGTATCTGTAGAGCCCGGTTAATAATTCTGCATGGTGATTTACAACTATACGACTAATGGCTAAGCCATTGTAATTTCGGGGTGGATGAGGGGGTCGAAGGCTGCATTAGATAACAATTGTGTACTCTCTGAAACAGGACAAGACGAGCAGGGCCTCTCCTAATATATAATAACCGTGGAACTACATTTTTACACTAGACTGGAGTCCATAAAGTGTAACTGTACCGCAGCGCTGAGCCTGACGCCACCCACTACAACTACAACTGAAAAATGCGTCAAGGAACTGAGTGATGAGAGGGGAGGGGCTGAGAGGGGGACCCTCATTAGCGTTGACATTTGAATTTTACGTATGAGCGTACCAAGTGTATCGTTGAAAACCAGCCAGGTCCTTTTAAGGCCATAAAATGCAGATTTTTATAAAAATAGGGATTTTGTCAATATTAACACCAGCATTGATGTGTCTCATCACAGATCAATTCTATTACTTCGTTTACAGCTAAAAAAACTAAAAAATAAAAACTAATAAGGTAAAAACAAATTTAATAAATTGGAGTATACTTTCTCTTTACAGTCTTTGCATCCTAATGGGTGTAGACCTGGGGCTCATATTGAAACTTTTGGAGCACCTTTTAACCAATCGGCATTGCTAGATGGATCACTTAAAGGCAGGGTCATTCTTGCTAACTTCGACCTCAAATCAAAACAGTATCGCTCCGCGGTCCTCCGTCACGTCGGAATGCATTGTGAAGCAAAGCGTAGTGCTGCGGCTTTGTTGATACGAGCGGTGTTCTCCACTATGGACGGTAAGATAGCGAAATGCCAGGAGATACTTGTTGAATTTGACAAGAAATGTATTAACATTTAGCTTGCTTGACTATACCTTTTAAGCTCTACCTTCAAAGCACATGCTTCAATGTCATCGCAGTGTGTCACTGCTACTGGTCGCCGATTGGTCTGCCGTCGAGGGTGGTTGTGCAAATGCTAAAGCGAACAGGGTTTCTAGACTGTACTCGGATTGATCTGCAAACAAGAGCCAGGCTAACCTTCTCTGGCGGTCTGGTAATCTTGTGTTTGGCCCACGACAGGTACGATGAGCTGGCCCTGGACAAGAGCCTCAGGCAGAACCTGTCCTTCAAAACAGTGTTCGAGTACCCAGTGCTGCACGTTGTCCTGCCAGGTCATTTCCACGACTATCCCCTGAAAGAAGCAGGTACCATTACTACCCTTTTTTTTCCACTTTTCTTTTTTTGATTAAGCACTGTTTTATTAATAATGGGAGGGGGGCGATAACTCTTAAGGGTCATTCACACTACCTGTGGCTTGACGTCATTAAATCCTATTTATTTGTGTTGGTGCCGCAGCGGTAAATCCAAAAACGCTTACCGCGGCAGGAGCAAGCTGTACACGCCCCTACATTCTGCCGCCTAGCTGCCGGTGTCTTGTTGACAATCTGGCCAGCTTCTACATCGATCATATTTTTTTTACCCGAAACTGAAAATATGATGGACTAATAAGTCCCCGAAACAATACAATGTATGTTCCCATTTACAAATATGTTTGGAGGAACGCATTTGCTTGGCAATAGGGAAAATACAATATTAGATATTTTATAAATACTTTGATATCGGAACAAACTGTTTGTCAAGCATAATACTGGTGAAACCAACCTACCGCTTGCCTAACCTTCCGGCTGGGAACACCAACTCCCAGACCACTACTAGCCTAGCTAGTAGTGGTCTGGGACAGCTAGACTAGCTGTTGTGCAGTTGCCATAAGGCGATGGACCCGCTCTTGTTTAAAGGCAGGGTTAGTCATTCAAGTGAACGCTTGCTAACTTCAAGCTCAACTACAAACAATATCCTTCCGCAACGCTAGCCTCGCGAGACCATCCTGATGTCGCGAGCTTCAGTTGAATTTCGCCGTGAGAATCAGTCTGAAAAGCTTCGGAATCATTTTGAATGTGTCTGAGTAGCAGCTGAACTTTCTAATCAGCGTTGTATTTATAGCTATACGGGCCTGGTTATATAATCAGCGTCGTGTTTATAGCTATATAGGCGTGGTTTAGGTGTACCTTAAGTGTAAACAAGCTGCGTCATCCTTAGTCTTCCTGGGCGCAACAGGATGGTCATCATCCTGTAGCTGTTTTGGGCCAGTTGGTCCCCAGTAGTGACACTTACCATTATAGAAGCATGAGGCGTGTTTGGCCCCTCTCCAACAGTGTTGTCACCGCCGACGACCACACATCGCATTGCTAGGCTGTCAGGCGGGTGACGGGGGAGGTTATATTAAGCCTGTTTGAGCGCATATGTGTTTTCAGTGATAAGGCCTTAGCGCCGGGCTGTTAGCAGCAGAAGTTTCCTTGCCTCCACATGGGCCAGGGCAGCCAGGCAGGATGTGATAAATAGGGTTGATAGTGTAACCGCTGGCCATCTACTCAATAGGCGTGGGTCGTTGGTACTACAGGGACAAATAATAGATACACTGCAAAAAATGGCTCTTCAAAAATAAGTAAATTATGAATACAAGGTAATTTGCTCATAATGAGTAAATACATCTGCCAATGAAACAACTGAAAATTTGCTTGTAAGATTTCTTGAAATAAGACATATCTGGATAGAAGAGCTCTTGTTAGCTAATAGTGTCTTATATTAAGTGTAGTTAGATATTTTTACTAGAAATTAGACAAATATACTTTTAAGAGTTTGATTTTTTTTTTTTTGTAGTGTGGCCAGGGTTAAAGGCAGGGTCAGTCATTCTTGCTAACTTTGAGGTCAAATCAAAATGGTATTGCCCCGCGGTCCTCCGTGCCGCAGCCTCACACGTTGAAACACATTGTGAAGTAAAGCGTAGTGCTACGGCTTTGTTGATACGAGCGGTGTTCGCCACTTTGTTCTGTCCTGTTTACGGAGCCAGGGCTGTGTAGAAGTATCAGATCATTTTTTCAACACGCACAGATGTTCTCCCCGTG
This sequence comes from Amblyopsis hoosieri, assembly GCA_027564755.1. NCBI lineage: Eukaryota > Metazoa > Chordata > Actinopteri > Percopsiformes > Amblyopsidae > Amblyopsis > Amblyopsis hoosieri. The sequence goes on along the minus strand of JAODUE010021715.1, from coordinate 11,864 downwards.
TCTGTGTGGGTTTCCTCTGGGTGCTCCAGTTTCCCCCACTATCAAAAATATGTTAGATTCACCCTCCAGTCAGTGTCATGTGACCAGAGACACTGGCCTAAATCTGGAGTCGGTCCCCGGGCGCTGCACAGGAGCTGGTGAAATGCCAGGAGTGTATTAGCTTACATTTAGCTTGCTATAGCTGACTATAAACTCCATACAGAAAGGCTGGGGTTCGAACCCGGGACCTTCTTGCTGTCAGGTCACAGTGCTATCCACTGGGCCACCGTGTAGCCCAGGGGGGCTGGTGATAACAGTTAACTGATAGTGATTATCCCCACCAGTTCATCCAATCACCTATTAAAGTTCCTGCCCTTTTCTAAACTGTTTCAATGGATTGCTTCCCCGATGGTTCTGTGCAACAACCCATCTGGCACGTCAGATTAGCTTTGGGAGGTTGTTGTATAACCGGTTGACAAACGGGTTTCAATTGTGAGTTCCCACACTGAGTAAAGATAATCCTAAAGACTGAGATTGGAACATCATGATGACCTCAGACTGAAGTGATTATAACTTGTATCATAGGCTCACACAGTATTCAGAGCATCCACTGTGTGTGGTCATCCAAAGCAGTGATTTTAGCAACTGAGGCACATTTTACCTGATGATTTACTCTACGGGTCTTGTCACATATATAGCATAACTCAGCACATCATAACTCAGGATAATTGCCTCTAATTGACATTTCACATTCCACAGTCTGTGCATTTTCCCTGGCCTGCTTTTAAATGTGCTCTACTGAGTTGCACAGCTTCTGTCTTAACAACACACCTCGTAGTGGAAAGTAGTTCCCTTTACCAACACATTCATTTTAGAAAGTAGTTCCCCTGCCCAACACTCATGTTAGAAAGTAGTTCCCCTGCCCAACACTCTCCCTCCGCCTCCCTGTGTGCATGTAGTGTTGCGTTGAGCCCACCCGAGCTCTAGTAACCAGCACTGTGTCATTCCAACAGAGGCCTTGTCGCCCAGTCGGCTACAAAACGGGGCGGAGCTGGGGCGTGCCCCGTCGGGAAACCTTCCCCGTTGGTGGGAGGGGCTCCAGGGGGTCGCTGCCGGCGATGCCGCAAGCCCTCCGGTGCAGAAGCGAGCAAAGAGGGAGGACGAAGAACCCGAGGAGGGCGAGCTGACGGACAGCAGCGAAGACGCCGCAGAGGATCGCCGGAGTCCCGTGGGCTCTCCGGGCAACGCGATGGAAGCTGAAGCCGAAGCCGCGTTAGCCAAAGCCGTTTTAGCTGATGCCGCGCTAGCTGAAGCCAAGTTAGCTGAAGCTAAAATAGCTGAAGTTAAGATAGCCGCTGCTACTCTAGCTGAATGTAAGCTAGTCGATGCTGCAATAGTTGTAGCTAAGATAGGCAATGGTGCGCCAGCTGAAGCAGTGCTGGCTGAAGCTAAATTTACCGAAGCTAAGCTAGCCGATGCCGCACTAGTTGAAGCTAAGCTAGTCGATGCCACACTAGTTGAAGCTAAGCTAGTCGATGCCGCACTAGTGGAAGCTAAGCTAGCCGATGCCTCACTAGTGGAAGCTAAGCTAGCCGATGCCGCACTAGTTGAAGCTAAGCTAGCCGATGCCGCACTAGTTGAAGCTAAGCTAGCCGATGCCGCACTGGTTGAAGCTAAGCTAGTCGATGCCACACTGGTGGAAGCTAAGCTAGTCGATGCCGCACTAGTTGAAGCTAAGCTAGCCGATGGCCCGCTAGCTGAAGCAGAGCTGGCTGAACCTAAGCTAGCCAATGCCGCACTAATTGAAGCTAAACTAGCTGATGCTACGGTAGTTGAAGCTAAGCTAGCCAATGACGCGCTGGCTGAAGCAGCGCTGGCTGAAGCAAAGCTGGCTGAAGCTAAGATAGCCGATGGCGCACTGGCTGAAGCTAAAATAGCCAATGCCAGCTCTATCTGAAGCCAGGGGGTTTCCCAGGTCACCGTGACATCGTCAAACAAACTTATACAAGCCACACCAGGACTGAGTTCACAAATACTGAAATCTCTGTGTGTGTGTGTGTGTGTGTGTCTCTCTGACAGTGTGTATGTTTCTAGATTGGAATCAGTGCTGATAAGGTGAACCAAGGACTGCCTTGATGTCATCTGTTGTGGGAATGCGTTGTAGGCCTGTCGTGCTATTGACAAGTTGAGGTTTCATGTGTTTTTTCTTTTTTTCAATACGGTTTTATGCAGCTAGTATTAATTTCATTGTTGCATTACTGTGTAATGTAACTTACATATACATCCAAATGTTTTTGTGTTTCTTGTCATTTATAACATAACATGTTTTCTCAATAAAGTATAAACATTTGGAATATCAGTTTTTGGTTTTGTCTCAATGGTTAGGGTTAATAGTTAAGTGTAGGGGTTAGTTAACCATCAGTGGTTATAATTAATGGTTAGGTTTAAGGGTTTGTTTAGGGGTTAGTTAACCGTCAGTGGTTAGGGTTAGCTATTGACTTACATCATCCATGCATACAACACAGTTTATGTATATGTTGGGTATGAATAGCTGCCATGTGGCTATTTTCACACGACAATCCACCCCTGGTGCAAATGGACACATTGGTTATCCACTCTTGGTGCAAATAGCATTGTTGCTTACTGATATCTCTGTGCTAATAGCAGCTGCCTGCAGTTTTCTGTTTCAGTATCCCTGTTGTTTAAATATATTTTTAAACATGTACATTTGACTTGGTGGAGGATTTGGGTATTGTTTCCAAAAGCCCTTATCGTGTGAAATAGATCCATTATGATATCTGCTTGAGATTATGTGGCTGTTATGAATAATTGCGTGTGCACTGAAACATTCTTGTTTGTCTGCACCAAAACGTCCTGTTTATCTCTACACGGCCCCCCAGTTACCTGCTGTGCTAGGAATCCTCACCGGCTATGCGGTTCATGCACACTGCCAAATCCACATTGATCAGTGGCAGTTGAGGACTTTTTCTGGAAGTGGTAAAGTGGTAAAGCAGCTCATCTCCCCAGGGAAGGCAGGAGGGTTGTGGGTAGCATCCTGACTGCTCCAGGAATGGAACAGTTGCATAACATACATATGAAAGACTACAGTGATAACAAAGGACCATTTAGCCTACTGCAACATTAGGACAGATTAACCAATGCACATTATAGTGAATTATCTCCCGTCTTGCATACTTACTAGGCCTCGATTAAATTACCACATTTTATTTTATTTGAGCAATCCTGTAAATGTTCTAGCTCAATATATCCACTTGATTGCAACCACACAAAAGCACAATCCTTTTTAATGTCCTCTGTAAAAATTTCAATCAGGGCTGTTTTTAGTCCGTTGGGAACATGAGGCACTGGAAATAATGCCTCAGAATTTGCTAAATTATCCTTGTAATGTGTCTGAAGTCTGTTTGCGTTTAATTTGCCTTTATTTGGCGGTTAGGCTTCAATTGTGCCTAACTTGTCTTTTATGAGACGCACTAGTGGACAGTTTTTCTGGTGGCTTTATTGAGTGCGTGTGTGTGTGTGACTGTATAACAGGTCCGTCCTGACCGGGACGTGAACCCAGTTCCCCCAGATTAAGAGGCAGACACCTCTTAATCTGTTAATGCCCAAGGGTTCTAGCGACTGTCGCTAGAGCCCGTCCTTGAGGTGTCAGAGTGATATTTACGTAATTTAAGTGTGCATCATGTAAGGCTAGAGTGCTGTGAAAAGCCAGGTATTATATATTGAATACAAAAATGTCTCCTCGTATTTCGCTATCTTAACGTTCTGATGCATGATCTTGAAGTTAGCAAGAGTGACTGACCCTGCCTTTAAATTGTGTAATGGTCAGTCCCTCCCAGGCTCTATCTGAAAGGTGATGGAGCTTTTCCAGCGGCCGCTCTGAAACATTGGAAATGCTACCCCACTTTGTGTCCTTGTACTCGTGCTTCCTCGTGTCTACTGATGTCCTGTTGCTGAACCATACGGCCTGCATGTACGTTTAGAGGCTTTGCAGCCAGTTCCCTCTCTGTAGCCTACCGCCGCTGTTGTTTACCTGTTACCGACCTTTGCCTGTGTCCCGACTACGATGTGTAAACTGTTTATTCCTTTTTGCTTATGTGTTTTGCCTCCTGGCGTTATTGCTTTTTGGGTCCGTCCCATTGCTGACCTTTGGTCAGCCTGGTTGCTTTTAAATGTGCTCTATAAATGAAGCTGATTTGACTTCACTTAATGACTAATATAGCTGGATCGATTTTAATGGTACTGTATATCTCCACAGTCATACCGAGGCCCATGTTAAGCAACCATAACTGCTCTTCCAGTGCATGTTGGCAAATATATGTTGATCATGTAATACAAAAGGCAAATCCTTACTGCAATTTTGTTGGCACATCTGAAAACAGTGCTGATAAAGAAGCAATAAACCTGTCTGACTCTAATGTCAGCCTGATAGTCTTTAGTAGCTTATCTCGAGCATTTCTGAGGCCTACAGGCCGAAAACCAAAAGATATTCTAATGAAACTCATCAGTTCTGTTCTGAGAAATGTAGCCTATTCTCCTGTGATGGTCGTGGTATGATCTATTCAGCACACACTGTTGATCTTTTAGGCTATAGGCTGGCTATGGGATAAGATGTTTATAAACTACTAAACTGAAATAGACCTAAGCTTGAATATTATGTCACGTGTATTCCACTATTATCCTTTACAATATGAACTCAAGCCAGTTGTGTTCAGTGTTCTCATCTTCATTTTTCCCACTTCCGTTCAACGGCGTCTCGCGGCGCTATATGCCTCCCAGTTCGTGCTCCACCAAATCATCTCGGCCGGGTAGCCAGCATCTCCGTGATCAGGTGGTTGTCGGAGGCCAACAACGTGGCCGACTATTGGGTCCGAACCGAGTTGTCCCCCTCCTCCCCGATGGACTAGTTTTTCTCTAGCCTAATTGCTTCTGGCCAATCTGACGTGAATGTTTTCAATGGACCTGCGTCATCGTCGACCGACTGTTGGTTGCGTCGGCGAGGGCCGTGCCCCCTCTGGATTTTGGCCAGTGATTTTGCTTGACATCACCATTTAACATTTCTCTTGTGATAAGTCACCATATTTTCTTTAGTCTATAGCGAATACAGTCAAGTCAAGTCAGTTTTATTTATATAGCCCTTAATCACATTGCAGTCTCAAAGGGCTTTACAACCTACATTTCACATGGAAACAAACAACACCCCCTTAACCTGCTCCTCACAATACAGCATTTTTAATAGCTTTAACTTGTACTGGTGATTAAAATGCTTATTTGCTTTTTATCATGGCATAAATTGCATAAACGTAAATTGATACGATGTTCAACGTTTATCCAGATGTTTGTTTAGTCAGTCACAGTCAGTCCTTCCTTACATTCTACAGAACATCCTGCACTCGCAGCATATCACCTGGAGATAAAATTCCACTGAGGTCAGTTTTTATAGAACGGTATTTGATTATTCCAGTGAATTTGAATTGCTCATATAGGCTACTTCAGAAGCATCTTGTCGAAAACAACACAATGACCGCATAAGCCTGACCTGGGTTTGTGAAACAAGTAGGCTATAGATAAGGATGCTTAGGAGCACTGCGAGCTTTGTTTTGAGACTGTAGGCTACGTAGCCTAAAGTACATCACATAAAGTATAGGCCCAGTCATGCAGTGTGCTGTTACGACCAGCAGGTGGCCCGTTGGCCTTTTGGGGATTGCGCCCCCCTCGTAACTTAATATTAACCTGTGGGTATAGGCTATAGACAAGGCAAGGGGGTCATAAAATAGCTTACATCATTGCTCAACGGCTTCCAGGATACTGTAATTGCAACTCGCGATCCTGTTAGCTTCTGGACGAACCGCATTACGTAATGAAGCCTAAATGCAATATCTTTGTCACATAAACACGCTCCTGCTCAGCGAATGAGGTAGTCGCTGAATGGTTTAATTTTAGGGGCGCCTGTGTGCGAGTCCTGTTTACTGGTGTGTCTGAGAGTTATGTTATTTTATCTGCTGTTGGTTAAATACTAGTAGCCTAATGTGACAAATTGGAAAATAAGGCCACATATTGCTTTGCATTCCTGCATTAAGCTTAGGCAACACCATTTATTTGCATCCTGTTAATTAATGGCCATCTGCAGTTTACACTGAAGCATTATACACTAGCAAAAATACTGTATAGGCCTATTAGGAGAAAGGGCAGCTCCCTGAAAGTGTTTTTACTGTAAATCAAGCCTGAGAGAGGCAACCACACGCATTTATAATAAGCCTTTCATGTGATGTGAGCATTAGTGTATGTAAATTCTCAGTGGGTATAGGCTAACCTCTGCGGTGTGCAGCTCTATCAAAGACCTGTTCTACTTACTATTAAATACACATAATGATTAAGATGTGGTTTGATGTTTTGTAGGCTACCACTGCTGTGTGACAAAGTTGTGAAAAGGCGCCTTGTGGTCTCATAGGTTAGCCTATACTGTCCACACAGGTTGCCATACATTTTGATTGGTGTCTATTAGACGCTTGCTTTGCACCAAGGATGCATGTGCTCAATTATGACACCTGGCTGTGGCATTGGAATCTGCGGGTGTGTCTTTAGTTTGCCTGGGGTTTCCAGGGTTAGGCTACCTGCAGGTCGACTATACCTGGTTGATCTTTTCCGTGTGTGCATGTCTGTCCGTCCGTTATGTTTTGGAGTGTCGTCATGTCCAGTTTTTTGATTACCTGCCTAATACAGTTTTATGTTTAAATTGCCAAATCTTTCATGCATTCTGAGACGCAGGTCTATAGCCTATAGTTTCTGCATCACCGTTAAGAACATTTTGACAGTTGTTCAAACTTTACCAAAGGCGACATTATTTGGCCCATGGGGAGAGATAATCAATCAGACATTTAACTGTAATCCCCTTGTAAAAGAGAAAGTATGCAATGGCTAAATAAAAGCATTTACTGACAAGATGTAACTAGACTTGCATGCTCGCATGTTTAATTTAGCGCTTGGGTGTGTTTGTGCGAAAGCCTATAATGTCTCTGCTAAAATGAACACGCTCTGGAATATTTTCCAACATCTGCTGCCCATCAGTGTGTCTGCTCTCGAGCCATTGTTGCATTCCACAGCTACTTACTTTACCTGCATTTTTAAAAAGCCTTCCGTTGTTGCCCCTGAGCACACATCCTTCTTAAAATAAATGGCTACTGGAATTGATAGCCTATTCATGCTGTTTTGTTTTATGGTATTATGTTAGAGTTGGGGTTTGATATAGCCTTTCAGTGAGCGTGCAAAGGATTATAAACATATTAAAATAAACATTACCTGAAAATAAAAACTTGTAGCCTACCACCAACCATTTTTAGGTTGCTTAACCGCTACCCTTTTTATAACAGCTAGAGGAAACGCATGCAAGGTAAATAAACATCAAAAGGCAAAGGTCGAACTGAATACAATGGGTGTTGGTCGGAAGCTGTGTAGACTGTGGAGGCATACTAAAACTCTCCCCCTGAATACTTTACTTTGTATACAGTATAAAATCTATTGTGTATAATAAAACGCCTCGTCATATGGTTTAATCCATGGATACTAAGGGCAGCACTTGGCATCCCCACCACACACACACACCCATGTTGCTGCTCTTGAATCTAATCTTTTTTCTTTTCTGCTAAGAACTTGTCAAGTGCATGGCTTAGCCAATCAAGTGATGGCAAGCTCTTTGTTGGTGAAGATCCAAGGAAGCAGGAGGCTGTATCTCCAGGTCCTATTACATAAGACCAACCTTGCTCAAGGTCTCTGTGGAGATTGGTATTCAACATGAATCTATTACATGTGTTTTTAAATAACCTTACAAGCGCATGGTTGTGTTGTGGTGCACAACAGATACACAATAGAATGATGACACTGTAGTTTCACCCAAAGGACACCAGATGTGTGTTGTATTTCATAAATAAATCAGTTTTATTTTGTAATATATAAAATTAGATCATTTTACAATGTATTCCAGTATTACACATAATATCCAAATAAAGTAACTAATTCTTTGATAAATAATAATAATAACAATAATAATAATATAATAAAAACATTCATTCATCCGTTGCCATGTTTCGCTTTGTCTTTCTGGGAGTTAATTAGTTCAATAGCTGCCAAAAACATGAGCACCAATGCCCACGTCAAAGAGCGTAACCGTGCGCCTCCAGATCAGGTGTGGAGCCATCTTGGATTGTCTTGTTCTCACAGGTTACAGGCTGTTGCGCCTGTGTGTGCGACACACGTCTACAGCTTCGGGTCGCGTCTGATGTCAGAAGGTCAAAATATACACAGCAAACTGATACAGACTTGCATACAAGGACACCACATGTACAAAACATTAATTACACCATGCTCCGTGACGAAGCTACCCAGAATGCTCCAGTAATATGAAGCGGTTTAAGAGAGTCAGGGGAACCGATGTGCTCACACCCCGCAGTGCTTCTGAGTCCTCGTGACGTATACTGTACGCCCGTACGATTCCTTGGGAATCTATTACCGCGGAGACGGCGGTCGACACGCCGTCACCGTCGCCGCCTCAGTCCCTGAACTTGTGGATGTCGTTGGAGAGGCGGTAGAAGGGGTAGGAGGCGTCGGCGGCGCGGGGGCAGCTGTGTGTGCAGCGGCAGGACTCGATGGCCATGACGTTCTTGTGGAAGGTGTCGCCGTCCTCGCAGCGGAACTTGACGCGCACCGTCCGCGTATCGTGCGGCACGCAGCAGCGGCCGTCCACGCATGCGCCGCAGTACCGGGGTCGGTGCTTCTTCACGCTGGGGCAGCCCGCGTAGCTGAAGCGCACGGGCTGACTGGTCCTCTTGGTACGGCTGCACTTCTTCCCTTTCTGCAGAAGAAGAAGAAGCGTTCAGCCATATGCAATATGCAGCAGTACACTGTGTGTGTGTGTGTGTAATCGTCTACGTTGCTATGTACACACATGGAAACACCACCTGCACACACTCACACAACACACAGTCTCACCTTCAGGCTGGTGTAGGTCGACTGGGTGCACGGCCGTACTTCGCACAGCCGCGTCTCCTTGGTCAGCTTACACTCGCTGTTGTCGTTGGTTACGCGCGTGGACATGCCTGTGCCGCACGTCTTTGAGCACTGCGACCACGCAGTCGTCTGGACCACGCACATCTGGCTGTCGAACATCTGGCCCACTGGCTGAGCCCTGAACGCTGCCACGGCAACGGAGGAGAGGGGACGGAAAACGGAACGTTAGACGGTTTCATCACCATCATCAATAATAATAATAATAATAATAACCATCATAGTAATCAGCATAATTCAAAGCTTCCAGTGTAGCGAAGTGGCCGCCCCACTTACCGGGTAGAGACTTGAGCGTGCCCTCCTTGATGACGGCGATGAGCTCGTTCCTGTGCGTGAGCTCCCTCTCGGAGTCGTCCGTCGGCAGCTCCTTGCCGAACCACTTCTCCGTGATCTGGTCGACGCCGCCGCCCGCCTTGCCGCCGTCGCAGGCCCATTCCTCGCAGCAGTGGCCCGCCACCTTGACCAGCCGCGGGTTGGCGCAGCCCAGGTCGGGCAGCGACAGCTCCTGCGGGCAGAGCGGCACGCAGCCCACCGCGCCGTCGATGCAAGTGCACTGGTGCTTGCAGTTGGGCTGGAAGCTCTCGCCGTTCTGGTAGATCCGGCTGTTGTACTCGCACGGCCGGCCCTCTGACTTGGCTGCGGGGAGGGGGAGAGAAATGTTATGCTTTCTCCCCTGCGTGGACTCGGAGATTGTGTCGCTACTGGAGACATTCTTCGTTCGGGCTTTTCTCACTATCTTTCCATAGCAAAGCAAGCTTTCTGCGCTGCGAGGTTCCTTATAAAAGCTTTTCCCTCGCCTGTTACGCATCCAGCCTGACTCTATTTTCAAATGAAATCAGCATTGCAAATGTACTGCTATCCTACTGTAATATATATATATATATATATATATATGAGAGAGAGACAGAGAGGGAGAGACTGGGACTAACTTTACACTTAGAACTGTAGCAGATCACACAGAACGCAGGCTATTCTCTATAATGCACATGCTGACTACAGTATGCGGCTCTGCGGAGCTCCGGAGCACAACCATACCTCGGCAGATGCCGCGGGACGTGGCAGCGAAGCTGGCCCCGAAGTTGCACTCCAGCCCCTTGGTGTGGTCGCAGGGCTCAGTGAGGCCGCAGTCCTCGTTCAGTTGTCTGGCGCACACCTTACAGCAGCCACAGCCGTCCGGCACGGGGCTGACGCCAGGCGCGCACTTGGGCATCTCCAGGGGACACTCGCACTCGGAAGGGCACGAGGAGAAAGCGAGGACCTGCACGACCAATGACAGAACACGTGGTTAGAAACTATGCCTAAACGGTTCCCAATCCGAATAACACGCCATCGACGTCCTAGAGAGCATTCCCTACTAAATGAGAGATGGTCTAGCCATATATCTGTAATTAAGTCCCGTCTCGCTCTGAAATGTGGAGAGAACTTACCAAGTCCAAGCTTCCAATGAGAGCAACGAAGGTAGTAAACATCAGCATCTTGAATATTTGAAGAATAGTTGATGAATATATAGCGCGGTTCCCAACTCCAACTTTCTTGTAAATCGATGTGTATCGGCAATAATCTCTTAAACTCCGTGTGCCTCGAGGCAGCTGCTTATGTTTTAATTAGTTGTGTAGTGTCGTTTCTATAGGCTTCAGAAGCTCTGCGGCTGCTCTACGCTGGAGCCTCTAGTTGTCTGCCTGGGTACGGACACCTCTGGACTTTTATATCGTAGTGGAAGCTGACGTCGTTGGCTGAGCGCTGAACTGTTCCAGAGGTATGCGCGGAATGCTTCTTGGCCCTTTTCTCCGTCCAAGGCTAAGCTCCACCCCTGTCTAACTTTTTTTTCCCTCCTTAAATGAATTTTCCCCTATGGAACCCATCTGAACACACTTTTCCGTCTCGCATTTTTCTCTTGATTCTTAAATTGCCTCCTAACCCCCACCCCCATAAACTTGCTCGGTTCTCACATTTATCAAGTGTGCCTAGATTATGTGGATTTAACAGAACTTGACATGCTCAAACTATATATTTGTATATTTTTTTTGGAAATTAAATTAACATTCGAACCTTTTGGCCAACCTATCAAAATCATACGGATAATGCATACCTTCTGTCACACTTTAGTGGCTTATAAAAACAATGTATTTTTGTGTCTTCAGTTTAATGATGTTTAGTATTCAACCGTTTCTATGATTTATTCCGCGTTTCTGACCGCATCACTGGTGTCACCGCATTGATATGAACAGTCTGGTCACGTCACAGCCTATGAATGTGGGTATAAATAGCATTCACCTAATTCTAATAATATGACATAGGCCCATGCGTTCACACATAGCGTTTCTGTAGTCAGTTGTGTAGCCTACAGGTTGGCTATAAGGGATGTATAGATGTTTACCTGCCTTAAAGAAACGGCAGGAAAATGTGAAAGATATAATCTTAACTGTCTATTTTTGGCTCGACGTTCCCTTGAGGGCGACTAAGCGTTTCCAGATACACACCAGACCCCAGACGTAACAATATTGCCATATTTGGTATGGCAGTAGTCAACATTAACATATTTCTCCCTCGACCAACCAACCACAAAGCATTCCACACGGTTTAAAGGGTTGTTAAGAGTGCTCTTTGTGCAGGAAATTCCTTCGCATTCTTTGAGTTAATTTACGTTTCACGCAACGGTGTCCAAAATGTTTCAGAAAAAGTTGCCTATATATCAGAGATTCAGTTTTCCAAAAGAGATGTTTGGTTTGCGTGTGTGTGTGTGTGTGTGTGTGGTCCCACAGGGGCCTGGACTGGGACACAGGTCTCCATGGTAACGGTGCGACGGT
>JAODUE010021704.1:0-23710 GCA_027564755.1 Amblyopsis hoosieri | reverse complement strand
TGCCCGGTAGATCGAGAGCTTTGCCTTCCGGCTCAGCTCTCTTTTCGTCACCACGGTGCGGTAAAGCGATTGCAATATCGCTCCCGCTGCTCCGATTCTCCGGCCAATCTCTCGGTCCATAGTCCCCTCACTCGCGAACAAGACCCCGAGGTACTTAAACTCCTTCACTTGGGGTAAGGACTCATTCCTTAATTCCTTAATTCCTTAACTCAACCCTTAGCATGCAGCCCGCTAACGTGCTAGCATAGCATCGTTCCGCTGAAGGAAGTCATTGCATTTCTTCCACCGATCAGCTGCCGGGTAATGTTTTTCACCTTCATAAAGCACCGCTGATGTTGACAATAACACCTCCTGAAGAGCCCTGCCAAGGCTGTGTCCAGGTTAGCTGTCAACGCAAGCTAACGAATGTCTTTGTAATGTCTCCACGGCTGCGGCAGACTCAGGCTCTTGTACAGAGGGAGCTTTGACATGCCCAGCATATTTCAATCCCTCACAAATGAGATGTACTGATTTATGGAGGGCCATAGAGATCCCTTGTATAAATCACTGCCAATGACATCTTACTTCCAACCTATAGAAGGAAATCTGGGGTCCTAACGCTGTCCTGGCCATTAATCAGCCTGTCTTCGTGTTCCAGGTTACGCCACTGAGGTTATCTCGTTAGGAGCATCTTGACTGCTGTCTTAAAGACAAAACATCTTAAGAACAGGGAGTCCTTGTGTGGAATACATCACCGTGCCACAACGTCCTTTGAAGGCTCTGCGACTTGTCTGTCTCCCGGGAAGTTGAACGATGTCGCTGCTCTGATGTCGTTAAAAAAGGAATTGTACTTCTCAGCATATCTGTGTAAACCAATATTTGTGCTATTCTGCATCACAGCAAAATATTAATTATACAAGGAAAAGGGTGCTGTGTAAATCATAAGTTACAGTTCAGGCTCAGAGGTTATCAGTCGTGCTCTGATGATGGTCACACAACTCCAGTGGAGATACCTGCTCAGCACCAATAGAAAAACAGCTGTTACTGGGCATTTCACGGATTTGCCAGTGGTCTAATCTCAGTGGCTGGTGTTAGATTAAACGATTGCCAACAAATGAAACCAGTCGGCGGGGAGAGAAATTGAGGTAGAATTGGCATAGCGGAGCTATTTTTATTCTGTGTTCCACAGGTGTGTCTGTTTCTAATGCACACTAGAGGCCCAGAGAACCATGTTTAAATCTTCGGGGGTGACGTGTATTCAGAGGCTATCAACTGGTGAAGAAACGAGGCCACCAATCACCTCTAGCTTCCTTTAAGCCTCCCCTTCAATCTTCACTGACTTGAAAACCCTCCAGGATGCAAGATACGCGCCAGGAAAGACCAACAGGAAGGAGCCAGGGCCTACTCCATTTGTCATGTCAGAAAATATCGATGTTCACAATCCTTTGCAGTGAAAGATAACGTGTGTGTGTTGTACCAAGCCAAACATGGAGAGACACAACAGTGGAGCTGGGTGGTTCTATCTTCAAGGGACAGCTGCGTTTACTGGCCGGGGAAAGCATCTTATTACACACTGAATGCTGTTGTGTTCAGAGCGATGACTTTGTCATGCAGAAAGAAGTGCATGTATAATACCTTCACATCAGCCCCGGTGGGAGGTGTTTATTCGCATGAATTAACATAGGTTCAGAAGCTTTAAGATGTGTTGGCTGTGTTGCGTCCATAGCAATACATCATAAGACAAGAGAGGTCATGTTTAGAGACATATAAATCACTAGAGAACAGTCTCCTCAGCCTCCTTCATATACAATCCTATATAACGACATCACATTATACAGTATAATTATGAACTACAGACAGTATGTCCTTTTTGACCATGTAAAACCCTAGTTTAATATTTATTTTAATAAATAAAAGAAACAAAAGATTAAGAATGAGAAAAACATGAGCCTGGTTTCCTTCCTGCTTTGTGACTAGCTCCGAGAGTTCTCAATGTTTGCCCAGAACCTGCTGACGTACGCAGGCTGCCCTGGACAAAAGCACATTGTGTTGGGTCTTGTTGACAGGTCCAGCGAGGCTGAGCTCCACAGGGACCCTTGTCTTGTCCATGCAGGAGGAGCAGCAAACGGCTTCGCCCAGTTCCGACCGTGGATATTTATCCCCAGGGTGTGCAAATGAGCCCTTAATGTTACCCATTTGTGGTGGCAGGAAAAAAGATATCTTGGACCATTTTTGCATATTCACACATTATTCCATAAAGATACCTTCGGCACCAAACTGGCAGCAGCCAGATTAGGCAAGTTTGGAAGGTGCTGTTGCTTCTCTAGTGTTGGGCAACATTTTAATAGTCTATAAATATGCAGGGTTCTAATCTGCAGCGTGTAAACACGACATATGCAAATACCCTGACCAACGCAGGAGGTGTAAAATACTTGAGAAATCACATAATGACACTTGACACTACTGCTCATTACCATATCAAGAAACCACATTAATCAGTGTAAATAAAAGACAACGCAGCACCGAGCAACAATTAAACACTTTAGACCCTGGAAGCCGATGTTAAAGGTAATTATTCCCTCAGAAATGCGTGCTGCTCCATCACATGGCACACAGACAGACAGACTCGCATCCAGACAATCAGTCGGCCCTCCTGGTTTGAACACATTGAACCACAGAAAGGCACTAATGAATGACATCAGCCGCTCCAGTGATTGGTCGGGTCAGTCTGGCTGGCAACAATAACAATACATACAAGAGCTGCTATTGGCTTTTCATCAAGTGCTTGTTTGTTTGTTTGTGTGTTGGTTTGTTTGTTTGGGATTGATGATACTTTCAAAATGGTCTCATTTCAGTTTATTTTTATGTGTACAAATATTTTTTGGCCTAATTTTATTTTTACAAATTAGTTTAAAAGTAAAACCAGCTACATGGAGCTTTTGCTTACAGTAATCAATCTCGTTACATATGGAAATTAGTCCATCTGTGATTTTCCATTGTGGAAAATGTGTGTCAACTTCATTTGCAAAACCCCTCGTATAGCTGCTTAATTAATTAAGACATACACGTTATATATTGGGGGAAAGGTTGTCTGGTATTGGCATGGCTGTAGGGTTATAAAGTCTGTATCATTTTATTTAGTTTTCCCTCAAGAACCAATGTGACCAGAAAGAGTCCCTGTGTTACCTCATCGCTAGGCAATCACCAAACCAGGTTGAGCTAATCTGCGAGTGGCTCATTAATATGTATGAATGTCTCCGAAATGGGCTAAAATAGTTCCACATATAAAAGTCAATTTCTTTTGGGAATTACCGGATCATACATAACATAACCCCCCCTCACAAGACTATACTATAAATATACAAGTGTACAATAAATATCAGCACTCACCATGGGATATTTGTTTAAATGGTCTGTTCATATCCAATATTTAACGCTGTAATCTGTTATACTTTGTCCCCCCCCCCAAATAAAAAATCACATGCAGTGCTCCTTCCCTCCGTTTCGTGTGCACGCGATTTTGCTCAAGGTCGTGAGGAACGTCTTCGTGCTTTTTGAAGTCATCCTCACATTGACTGGAGCAGAGAGAGAGGGAGCTGCCTCACCCCCAAACACCACTCCCTCCTCCTCCCCAAGACACCTGTCTGGGCCTCTGCCAGCGAGCTGGGGGCTGTTTTTATCTGACCCTGCACATGCACAAAGGCACCTGTGAACAGTTGGCCAGCATGCACTGCCTACCTCGACGATAGTGTGACAGGCAACAACGATATATATCGGCTCATATGTTAAGTGCACACATATCCATGATCCAAAGGGCCTCAGGTGCCATGGGTTGTAAAGTCAAGTAAACAAACACATTCTCTAAGTACCGTATGCAGTGGTAGAGAGGGCAATACTATTTACACCTTGAACAGTACTGCATACCCAAACTGCTAGTACAGTATGTAGTACAGAGAATGTGTCCATAGAAGATATGATGAATATTACACATTCATATTGTCACTGCCTGTTTGAAGTAAGTCCTGCTAAAAAATCCAGCATTGCTGGTCACCAGCATAAGGTATGTTTTGCATGCTGGAACCTTTGCTGGTACCCTGGAATCCCATGCTGTTTGCTGGTGTGCTGGTATACCAGCTAGACCAGCACTACACCAGCACTAACCAGTATGAACCAGCATGGAATTCATGCTGGTTCACACTGGATTTTTTTAGCAGGGAGGTTAATTAATTATAGTAATTGAGGGCAGAAGGCATTGGAATAACCTAGTATAACGCTGATCTCATCACAATTCACTTCTGGGGGGTTATCATTCATCTGAAGCTACAGTATATTATTTAATTCAATGTATGAAATGAGAGAGAATAAACAAACAATATCACAGCTGAGAGACAATGAAATGCTGGTATGTGTTCCCTTGTTGGCAAAGGAAGAACGCTGCCACTTATATTTGGATCCAACCCATTCCGTTTTGACGCGAGATCGGGCTAAACAAGGCTCATTAGCATGGCTCTAATTAGCACTATGACTCCATAATTAGCCAATCAGATCTCCAGAGTTACATCAAAGGGAAATCTGCCTCTATTAGGATTCAGTCCTGGGTACATTTCCTCTTTGTTTACCTTGGCTGGCTAACCATCTGCACAATTCGTAACAGTTGACATTTCCATATTTCTTTTCCTATAACAAACAAACAAACAAACAAACAAGAGTGGCGTCCTGTGGTTCGTAGTTTTCTGCAGGGCATGGTGATCAAAAGACCAACACCTCACCCTCGCTGCTGGTTGGTGTGTAGCTGTGATGTGGCCGCGGGTTCATAATAATAATAATAATAAATATTATTATTATTAATAATTGTGGCTCTGAGTGTGGCGTTTCAGCATGTGTCACTGTATGACACGGTTTATTTGCACTTGACACTGTGACAAGCTGGCAGCGCTGCCTATGCTGTAAGATGTAATAACTGTCCATAACAAAAGCACATGGATCTCCAGTGTAGGCAGCTGAAGTCTAACATGGAAACGGAGCGTTGAGTGACAGGTAAAAGCCCTCCAGACATGCAGCAGTGTCTGTGGCTAACCTGCTACGTTATTGTAGAATGATTCTGTCAGTCATGTTGGTGCCTGTCACAAGTTCTAGATGTTTCTCCCAGGGCATACACGCCTGGTCCGTCTGCCCCGGTTTGTGCAGGCAAGCCTCACAGCATAGGAGTACCCTGCTGCATGGAAGGGGACTGAGTCACAGGGGACCAAATCAGCCCAAACGACGTTACGGTGAAGGCCGCTCCGCGTTGTGGTCTGGAGGACGCTCGCTGTGTTGTCATGGCCTCCTTGGGCTCACACCGGAGGAGATAGACACAGCTGTGTGATGTCAGATGGCACCCCTGTAGGATTCTGGGTAGTACCCCTTCTATCCTACTGATGCTGCTGTTATGTTTAGTGGCACGAGACAAGACATTCTTAATGTTGTCGTTACAGTGTTAGCAGGTGAAAAGGTGTATGGCTACTAATGTGCATTAGGTAGGTTGTTATTGTAGATTCATTCAGAGGCACGCCTGCATGTTACATATGTCTAGACGTTGCTGTATGCATTTATCGCAAAAGTCACATGTAAAAAGAGTTTTTTTGTGAAATATTATTCGCATGTGAGGGTGTACCTCTGTGTGTGTGAGTGTGTGTGTGTCCGTGCGCGTGCATGTACCTATGTGTGTGTGCGTGCGTGCGCACGCGTGTACCTGTGTGTGTGTACCTCTGTGTGTGTGTGTGTGTGCGTGCATGTACGTGTGTGTGTGTGCGTGTGTACCTGTGTGTGTGTGTGTGTGTGCGTGCATGTACCAAGCACCATGCTGTCTGCATCACATGACTTTGAGCCCCGGAGGACAAAATGATCACAGATGACCCCCCCCCTTCCCAACCACCCGCTAGTGTTTCTGGAGCTAATTATAATGCCCCCCCTCCTTTGTTGTTGGGAGAGCTGACCTCAGCAGCAGAGAACAAACTGAGCTATCTGACACCAGCGGGTGGAAGACCCAGCTCTCCCAGGGCGTGGGAGTCTGAACACCGTTCTGGAACTCCTTCCATTATTTACAAGCTCGGCCGGCTGGTGTAAAATGCATGAAATGACTAGATAGTAAGATTGATTCATTCAAATTTCAAGTAAGACTAATATTGTGGTTTTTAGAGAGCACCCTGAGTATTCATCAAGATGAAGGCAAGGAGATCTCTAGCTCCAGCACGGCTGATAGGTCATGAATCAAATGAAATGAAAAATCAAATGAAACACAAAAACACAAAATACACAGGTTAAAAAATGATAAAGTTTGGCTGTTCCTTTCAGTTGTGACCTTCTTCTTTTATTATGCAATATATGGAGGGGGTCGGTTGTGCATCGCACAGCTGATATACTGACAAATAAAAAGAACTCCAACATCCCACCCTCCATTTTCAGTTCAGCCCCTCATGAAGATTAATAAAGTGGAGGTAAAGCGTGTTTTAGTTAGGCCCTAGAATCCTACAGTGTCTTATTGCTAAAACACAAACAGTTTGATATGATGCAGATTCATATCAGAAGATAGTTGCCTTAGACGAGCTCAATGTACTTTAACTTCAAAATCAAATCTTTGTAAAATATATATAATAAATTATAATAATGATGATATAATAATAATAATTAAAGATAATAATGGCTTAGAAATGACAAATTTACCCTACATGTCAATGTAACATGACTGACATGATTAAGATGGTTTTTATACACAGTAAATACAATATAAAAACAGTATGTGTGTGTTACCACTTTAAGAGGTATTGCAGCATAGCAACAGCTTGGTGACAATGAAACATCTGATGCACAAAACTGACAAAAGCAAAAAACAGATTTTTCAGAATTTGTTTTTCCCTGAGGGCATCGCCAGTATGGAATTCAAACCTCTCTGTGACTTCAGACATTTTCAAACGCACTGTAAAACACAACCAACATAAAAAACATTAGGTATCAAACCTGTTTGACTTTTGAAAAGATGTCAAATGCAGTAAACTGTCATAAATAATGAAGAACCATAAAATGTTTACTAATACATACCATTTGCATTGTGAGGAGAGTGGTATTCATCAAGATAAACAGGGCTAGGGTTAGCTATCTAGTTAGCTAGTTGTATCTAGTTGTCTAGCCGCGCCTCATTAGTGATTAAATATATACTGTAGATACTGAGGTACAGACAGCAGCTAGCATCACCCACAATATTAGTCTAAGCCACGACACAATGCAATCATTCGGAAGAAAGGCTTGGGAAGGACAATGGTAAATCCACTGTAGGATTATCTCTGAAAGCCTTGATATGCAGGTTATGTAAACGGACGACAAGGACGTTTCCGTTCTTTGTCACCATAATTTACCAAAATGAGACCATCTGTGACAGTTGGCCGTTTCATTATAATGATTCCAAATGCTTGTCAGCGGGTCACATCTGATGCAAGATCTGATGAATCCATTTACGGAATGAAGACATGAAGTAATTGTTATCTTGCCTCATCGCTATACTTGTGAATCAGAGGACGTTCGTTCTGACTGAACTACTGCTACTCCAAACGAGTCTCTTCATTACACACACTCCAGTCCTGAGGTTAGAAGTAGCAACAAAGGAATGGGGCTATTGGAAAATGTAGTCTTTATATGGAAAGAATATTACAAATTAAATGAGCCCTGAAAATATTTCCTTGTTGTAAAGAAAAGACATTTCATAGGTAATCTTATATTGCGACACAACTTTAAGGTTCTGTTTATTCTTTCGTGTACGAGTTTGTTAAAAAAAATTCCACGATATTTCTCAGTTCGGTCAGTTTTGTTGTCGGGTCCGTTCGGAACGGATCTCAATTTATATTTATGTTTTTATTTTATGCAAATTGGGTCGGTTGAAAAATGCTTTGGTTAATTTCGGATCAGGTCACATTTTTTTGGACCCGTGAAGACCTCTAATATACACAGTGACCTGTGATAAACTGCTGAAGTGTCATTTAGCAAGTACAGGAAGGCCCACAGCGCAGCTCCGTCCTGGGCCCCAGTGTGCATCTCCGCCCTGGGCCCCAGAGTGCATCTCCGCCATGGGCCCCAGTGGGCCCCAGTGTGCAGCCAGCTGTAGAGACTCTGGCGCCTAGCCACCATTACAAGGAGAGCTAACAACTAGATGGTTGTGTATGAAGAAGCATGACTGAGAGAGAATGTGAGAGGACTGTTGATATTTACAGAAGACATTCATGTCTCTGATGTCAGGCGCATCCAAACATTGATTTGTGTCGTCCACAATTGTAACACAGATATCCAATAATAATCCTGTCTGTCTCTTCAGTCTCTCACTCTAAACAACACATCGACTCACCAACACAATAACATTATGTTTATGATAGACAAGAAAAGCCTTGTGGATTCAGCATAACACGCTCCATCCAATTCAGGAAACATGGATGTAATAGTAAATGTCACCTCCTCATTAGGGAGAGCCGTGATCAGTGACCATTTAACCTCCAAGTTGCATTTCAAGGCTCATATTGCAGATGCATCCTCTGTGTGTTGCTTGCTCTTGCACTCATATTAAAGCTACGTTTTGCCTCGGGCACGAATAAAATATTCAGCAAAGAAAATATTAATAATAAAAATATACTTTATTTGTTTCTTCTCCACTTAACAGCCTTACATTTGTGCAGTGCTTTTACTTTTCATGCCAAGACGGGATCTACTGACTATAAACGCATTGGCAGGCTTCATACATATTACATCACATTAAGTCATTTAATCGGCATAAACGCATCACAGAGACAAACAGACACATCGCAACACCGAGGCTCCACCAGGAAAATCCTATTATCCAGCATCAGCTTCTAACGAGGAGCTTTTGAGCAGGGCACGTAAACATCTGGGTAAATAAAAGTTGACAGTTCTCAAACTTTATGACCCATTACCTCCCCTTCTCCGTGAAGATACATCGATGCACGTGCAAACGCTCACATACACGCATTTAGCCACACACTATCCAAGATCATTACACATTCTTAGACAGATATATATTCTGAAACAATAGCCAGCCAGGGTGCATCTGTGTGGTATGAATAAACGGACAGACACTGTGGTTATTATCATAGTAATTACGGGGATGTTAAAACACCGGCTATGTTTCAGTACAGTAGGCGCTGCATGTGTTGCAATCCCCAAGTGTTGCCTATGAGAATCAGCGTGAGGAGGTGGCATATCACAGTGTACTGTATAGCTGAAAACGGCAGATATGGAGCGAAGGTCTCAGAACCTAATTATGAACCTCCAGATCTACAGTAAGCTGCATGTGTTGCTGATGAAACAGGTGTGAAAGTCACTTCACACTCAGTCACGTTCCTGTGTAGCGTGTCCAAGCGCCCCCTACAGTTAGCAAATAGCTAATGCGCGTGCTGACTTCCAAACCAGACATGATGCCAGCCTATGACGACATTTTGGCCAGTGGGGGGCGCTATAAGTAGCTCTGCCTGACCTCTCTGGTGGATCACACACTGCTGCTAATTTGGCAGGATGTAATTGGTCAGAGAATGTCTCACCTAGCAGATACTTCCTGAATGGCCGGTGTAGGCTGCACCACTGTTGCCTGACTTCAGACGGTCGTACCGTGGCTAGATGGGTATTTAGATGAAAAAGCTTCAGCTTTCTGCCTAACAAATGCCCTGATCTGCCCCACTGCCGTCGTAAGTGTGCTTTTTCATTGATGCGCTCAAAGTCCCGTCGACGAGTTATTCGCCGTCGTTCTTTGAAGTGAACTCAAGTTTAATTGAAGTTTTTCGCACTGGTTCCTGCATGGACACTGGTTCCTCCGGAGGGAAAGCGATAAGAGGGGTGTAAATCTGTCAGCCGCCACAGCGGTCCGGCGGTAACCGAGCATATTTCAGCACAAGCCATAGGGGCAATGAGCTTGGCGTTGCCGCATGCAGAGGGAACAGTTTAATGTGGACACTGTGACAGCCAGCAAAAGCCCGGGCCGCTCCTGGGACACAGACGCATTATAACCCCCTCTTTTAAGTCTTTATTTAACACTTGAAATGGGCCAGCGTTTAAATGGGGCATTATTAATTTACCACATGTCTTTTGAGCTTAGCCAGCTGAAGTTCCCTGACAAAACCACACAGTGGAAGGAGGAGAGCTCAGGCATGTCTCCATCAACGTTTTACAGCTCTCTACCTTGTCTGACCTTTGACCTACAGATTCTTGACTGCCCCATGCCCTGCTGGAGAGCCCTTGAGCACGACCGTATCCCGGGGATCTGACCTCAGCAGGGGGAGGGGGGTGATGCTAGTCAATAAAGTTCCAATCGGGGATATCGAGCGGACCAGCCAACGTATGCTCTGCGCACTAAGCCCATCATCTGTGACATTAAGAGCTGTCACTCGTCTCCATCGGGTCCATTATTTCCAACAGTAATCTATGGAATAGCCCTGCAGAGATCTCTATTTGTATTCCAAACACTGGATGGCGTCTGTCTGGGGAGAAAAGGTTGCCCCTTCTCAAGCTGACAATGTAATCTGCTCCTAAATCAGCGCGTGATTGGAGGAAAGTGCGGTGGCGGAGCGATGGGGTGCAACTTTTGGGTGCATCTGTCTCTGCAAACAGATGTTTCCTCTAATCCTCTCCCTCGCTTCTTGACGCTCCTCTCATTTCCTGTTCCTCCTCAACCCCTCCCTCCCTCTCTCCCTCTCCTCGTCTCTCTCTCTTTTCCTGGTCTTTAAAGCTTAGCCGAGCCGAGAGGCTGGCAGCTGTCTCCACGGCATCCGTCGTTTTCATAAAGGTTTATTCCTTTTTCCTCCTAGTGGACAGGGAGTGAGGGAATACTTCCCGATGCAAAGTGACCCCTGCCGAGCCCAGCCAATGACATTAGCACTCACACCATCTGAGGCAGCGGCTGCTTACTTAGCGAGTCACGGCTCCGCCTGACAACCGTTCCCGAGGGGTCGGGCAGCGTCCAAAAATAGCGCATTTCATCTTTCAACCTCACGGAGTGACTAATGATATTCTAATGCCGGCAAACAGCATAAGAGAGCAGAAACAACAAGACAGGTTGGAAGTCAGAGAGAGTACCTGCGCTAATGAAACCACTTCAGAGCCTTTTCAATAGACGTTGCTAATGAGACAGGGATTGGCACACGGGGGATTGTTGCACGTTGGAAATGCTAATTAAAATTAGAAGTGAAATTAAAGTTTGCACACACGCTAAAGCCGAGATTGCACAGTGACACCTGCGGTAATATAACAGCACTCACCAGGGGTCAGGCTCATTGGGGGATCAGAGGGGGAGATCAGAATAAGGTCTGAATATAGTTTCACTTTGGTTTGGTTTGGTTGTACTTTGGTAAAGCTTTAAGCTGCTGCGGGTTCTCCAGTGATGCAGAGCTTCTCGGAGAGCGCTGAAAGGCTGATTGGTTTTTAAATTGTGACCCCGGTGAGAAAGTGGTTCAACTCAGAAGTGAATGCTAATGCGTGAAAAGTTTCCAAAGCAATTTGCCTCTCTCGCCAGGCTGTTCTTTATAAATACCACAATGAGGAAATTGTTAGAAGGACGAAAATGCAGTCACATAATTTTAATTTTGTGTCTGATGCTTTAGCAGTCGGCAAAATGGAAAGATGATGTTTTTACTTGAGGAGAACTAGGATGAAATAATACGTCATTATCAATCAGAGAGGTAATTAAGACTACAATTTTAATACAGGTAACTATAATAATAATAATAATAAGCAAGCAAAATGTATTTATATAGCACTTTAAAAATACAAAAGTAGTCACAGAGTGCTGTACAGAAAAATAAATATAATGCATGAAATGTATAGCACATATAAGACACAAAATAAAACAATAAAGCGTCACATCACCACAGCCTGTAGTATCACCCACACCATCACCAGGACACTGACAGATAGGACAGATGAATTGATGTTACTAGTAGGTTGACATGTACTTGACTGGAGTGTTCTGACCTTGCCCTTGTAACGCTGGACAACGACAGACACTCTCAATGTAAACACTGCAGTTGTCTGGCAGCTCAACGAGCGTCTCACCCCCTCCCTACCCCCCCAGAAGGGGCGTCCGTCCTCTCTGGAGGCGAGCGCGTCGGTGTGACACCACTCGTCTCCGTCCTCACGCCATAACCAGATGAAGCAGCTACCTGCCATTTTAATTGCCTTCCTCACGCTGGCCTAATAACGCAATGCTTTGTACACAGCATACATGATTATAACTCCATTGGTTATGATCAAGACGAATGGTAATCAATAGGTAGAACTGCATTTTTAAGAATAACAGTGGAACGGTGTATTTCCACTGAGCACCAGCCTTGGGGGAGGATTGATCAGCTTCTTGGAGGTTTACAATCTTTTGTCTGTGATATTATGGTCG
Organism: Amblyopsis hoosieri; assembly: GCA_027564755.1. Lineage (NCBI taxonomy): Eukaryota > Metazoa > Chordata > Actinopteri > Percopsiformes > Amblyopsidae > Amblyopsis > Amblyopsis hoosieri. The sequence goes on along the minus strand of JAODUE010021704.1, from coordinate 11,316 downwards.
AGTCTGCAGGAGACTTTTAGAATCTATCCCGTTGATGGATTATGATATCCTTTAATTTAGGTCAAGGCTAAATCACATTTGAGTTATCTGCACAGGAACTTTTGAGATACAGGAGGAAAACTGAAATGGGTTTTTATCAGCCCCATTGTGGTCAGTACGCAGCAATCAACAAAATAATAACTCCATTCAGTGAAGCTACCATCTTCCATGGTAAATTAGCCTTAGGTGAGCCATTTCTACTCCTCCAGCAGAAATCTCCAGACCACAAACCCGTGGCATTAAAAAATAAAAAGATATTATATATAAAACCCCGACACCTGAATCAATGTGTTGTGACACCTGTGTCCACGGAGCACAGCTCTGTGTATTAATGCCAGTGTGTTTGCCTCACAGCACTTTTCCATTTTCCCACCATGATTGTCAGCCGCTTGTGTTTGTGATGTGCTGATAGGACAGATCTGAGATAGAGACCCCCCGCTCCCCCTCCATCCTCCTGCTCCATCACTGTGGACCACCCCTGCGTCACCCCACAACTGCTGGCCCAGCAGACAGAGTTGCGGGTCACCCCAGATGCGAGGGGTTTATTTTCAGAGGCAAGGACACCTTTCTGAAGGGTGACGTTCCATTAGATCAGTGCTTCTCAGAGTGGCTTGGCTTCTGTACCCCTCTTTCAATTATTTTCAAAAGCCAAGCACTTCCCTTCACCGGACTACAACATATGTTTTTCAATATAGGCTGACCATTGAAGAGAAAAATATAAAAACATAAATATAGGATTTTATCATAAAGGTTTATAGATTTGTGTTGCCATTTGCACAGGTACAGTATAGTGCAAGACAATACAGATACATTGGCATTCTTGTGCATGACTAATATTCATATTTTTATTAACATAAGCTAAGTAGAGGCAGTTAAAGGTGGAAACTGATTGTAAGCTAATACACTGTCTGTTCTGTGTGAGCTCTGGAAAAATAATCTAGTGTTTCTACACAGCCCTGGGACTTTAAATGGGAACACAAACAAAGTGGTGCAGACCGCACCACACAACACTATCCCAGCCTTGGCAGTGTGTCCGAATTGAAGACCAGAGCTTCGTAGGGAGCACCCTGTGGCAGTGAAGGGCTTTGTTTTGGGTTTGTTTAAAATAACAATTTGTTCTCCAGCATCATTGACTATGTACCTTAATTAAAAGAGCAGCACAAGAAATTAGTCATTTGTAACAATACACACCATATACATACACACCCTATACATACACACCCTATACATACACACACATATACATACACACACATATACATACACACCCTATACATACACACACATATACATACACACCATATACATACACACCATATACATACACACACATATACATACACACCCTATACATACACACACATATACATACACACACACATATACATACACACCATATACATATACACCATATACATACACACCCTATACATACACAACAATAAAATAGACACTATGCATTATGGCACATGTTATTGTACAAGGCTGCACCAAAACAGCCACAATGGGCCGAGAAACCCTGTGTGCCAGCGAGCCAGCCCCTGACTGTGTTGAGAGGTATAATGTGTTGGTTGTACAGTGTGAATGAGGTGGATGTGGTCGGGGGGTATATTTTCTTCCCACCTTGATGTCCTTGCCAATCATTCCTTGGAGAAAAGCTGTTTTGGAAGCTTGCCTTTTGAGTGGTGATGCACAGTGTTGTGTCTGTCCTCAGTATTGAATGTTAGCGAGCACTTCAAACCTCCAAAATGACACCATAGTAACACTAAAGATAATAATTAACAATCTTGGCCCCAGGAGAAACAAATGTGTCTTCATTTAATATTTAGAGGCCTATGTAGTAATTGAAAATAAATATACTAAACTATTAGTCTTAATATAATATGCCTCTGCTCCATGTAGTGCCTCTACACACCCTTAGGGGGACACGTTCTTCCCATTTGTGGAACAGTGCATTAGACAGTAATGTGGGGTGTCCGTGGTGTAATAATGTATGCACATACACACGACAGTTATTGGCCTTAATACGTGAAAAGTGTTCTCATCAGAGGAGAGTGGCTGCAGATAAAAGAGTTCTCATCAGAGGAGAGTGGCTGCAGGTAAAAGTGTTCTCATCAGAGGAGAGTGGCTGCAGGTAAAAGAGTTCTCATCAGAGGAGAGTGGCTGCAGGTAAAAGAGTTCTCATCAGAGGAGAGTGGCTGCAGGTAAATAAATTGGGCGGACGGCTGGCTGAGAGAGAAAGAGGGAGTCTGGCGTCCGTAGGTGAGATGTACTTGTTTTGATAATTAATCTTTCAGGAATATTCCGGCCGTGTTTTGCTTCTTGTCTGCTCGTTATTTTACCCACCAAAGGTCACGTTAACGAACCGCCCAGTGGCTCGCCGGCGGTCCAATTAGCCATCAGTTAAAACGGAGCATCAGTTAACGGATCATGGCCATGCATTAGCATTCCATGCAGCCTCGTCCTAGGGAAAGGAGGGGGGGTTAATCTACTGAAATGACACTGTATGGTGGGACATTATGTCAGCTCTAGAGCAATCAACCTGTCTGTTTACTGTAAGTACATCGTCTCTTGGCTGAGGGATTCTGTCGATCCTGAAGGCCACCGCTAAAGAGATTGTGTGTAACCATTCGATATATAACAGGGTTCCTATAATGTTTGTTTAAGCTCCAACACGTAATGGCAATCACCGCTGCCATCAGCATAACACGGCAGGATTATATTTCTGCTACGATTGGTGCTCAATGCATTGAGTAATACTACACTGTATGTGTTCTGCCAATGCATGTCTGCAGTAACTACTTCTAATGTCTGTTTCAACTCACTGCTGTTTAATGGTGGTTCAGAATTACATCCACACACACACACACGCACAGACACATGCACGCACGCACGCGTGCACACACAGTCACACACACACACACACACACACACACACACACACACACACACACACCATAACAGAAGATAACTCCTTCCCAACCCATTTCTTCTCATGGTGGGCCTCATAGGAGCTTCTTGGATTATGATCACTTAAGAGCTACGAACATCACCTCTTGAATCAATAAACCTTGGAACTGAGCCCACCTGCCTATTGGGAGTGTCAATAAACCATATTTATTGATTGTATTATCTTTTCCTTCATGAGTAAAAACATGGAGCGATAACAAGGATTATACCTGCTATCAATGATCTGTTTGCATTAATTCCAAATAATATTTTTTCAGTAAGTAAGTTCAACCCAGAATATAAACACTGTTTCACTCGATTTAGACATCATACATGCAGATAAATCCTAAACTGAGTGGAGATCACAGTATCACAAGCATCTTGGTGCCTTTCGTAGAGCACATAAAAATTCACCAAATATTTCCTTGCATTTTGCTAGCTTTGTGTTCTCTGTGAAAACAGTATCCCGTACTTCTACACAGCTAACTCTGTAAATAGGAACATAAACAAAGTGGCAAACACCGCTCACAACAACAAAGCCGTAGTACTACACTTTGCTTCACAATGCATTTCAATATGTGGGGTGGCGCCGCGGAGGACGTGGAAGAATATTGTTTTGTTTTTATCTTAAATTTAACAAGCGTTCTCAGGAATGACTGATCCTGCCTTTAATCATCACACAACCTCACTCACTCCAATCAGACACCTCATGTACCATTTCCTCCAATCAGAGACCTCCTGTACCTTATATCCTCCAATCAGACACCTCCTGTACCATTTACTCCAATCAGACACCTCATGTACCTTATATCCTCCAATCAGACACCTCCTGTACCTTATCCTCCAATCAGGCACCTCCTGTACCTTATATCCTCCAATCATACACCTCCTCTACCTTATCCTCCAATCAGACACCTCATGTACCTTATCCTCCAATCAGACACCTCCTGTACCTTATATCCTCCAAACAGACACCTCCTGAAGCATTTCCTCCAATCAGACACCTCCTGTACCTTATCCTCCAATCAGACACCTACAATATACAGTACCTATACCTCAGGGTATAGTCAGATAGACCATGCATTACTCTATGGCGAAGAGAGACCTGTGGGATCTACCAACAAGAAACTACCTCCGACTTTGCCTGGCGTGCATAACAGTTAGCCTAGCTTAGCCTAGCCTGCAGGATAGCTGTCTGGAGGGAGCCGTGCGCCATGTCCTAGCTACAGAATACCAGAGTGGACAGTGTGGAGAGCCATTCTGTAGGCCCATGCCAGAGAAACCTCACAGGAGCCACTGAGGAGCAGATCTTCCCTGCCCTCCATCCTGGAAGCCATGGGCAGAATCAATAAAGAGATTAGCAGGGGCAGAGTTATTCCACAAGGAGTCATTTTATCTGCTAGCCACTTTATACTGCTGTGGTCATTATATTGTTCTTGCAAAAGTCCACAACAGGCAAGACATACATATTAGTGCTGGAATTCCGAGTGCGTGGACATATTTTCTGCAAGATAAGTACAAATATAAAAAAAGGCTTTTTGAATGTGCAATGGCTCCTACAATCATTTTATGAGTGACCTAGCATGAAATTACATCCCTCTCAAGCCCCTAAAACTGCATTATTGAATTTAATCTTTGCGATTGTGTCTGAAGGGCCTGATGTGTGTGAATGTACAGTAATTGATATGCTACTGGAGACGTAGATTAACAAATGTAATCTATATAATGAAATAACACAAAATAATGGCTGCACAATGTGCCTCTCTCTCTCCCCCAAACAACTCTCCCTAACTCTCCCTCTCTAAATTTCTCTCTCCTCGTCCATGAATTAATTCCCCCCCCCCTCCCCTCCCCCCCTTCCCCATCCCTTCCCCATTCCCATCCACCCACCATCTGCCCCAACATGCAGGTCTTGAACCAATGAAGCAGAGGAGTCAGGAGTCACTTGCCTCCCCCCCAACTGTTGGGGGCTATGGGGTCTGGCCGATGCATGGCTGATGCATGATGGGTAGCCATTCTTATGCTAATGGTCTGCGACGGCCCTACCCGTGTGTTCCAATGAAAAGCACTCTGAGTTAATGGACGCCGTGCTTATCCTAGCTCAGAGTATCTTATATGATATTTTCTTTAATCTTATCTTGTCTTATTATAGCACTGCAATGGTCGCACTTGTTGTCATAGCGGGTCTGAGTACTTCGGAGGGGTCGCGGGAATGATTTAATCTTTATTTATTATATTACACTTGTGGTTAAAATGACATTCGCAGCTTTTAGCAGCTTTTAGCAGATTTAAAAATGTCTTGGAACCTGTTGATTTTATTGGAACCTCTGATTCATGTATCACAGATGTTGATCATTAAACAGTAGCTTGACCACAGCTCTGAACCTGCCTCTTTTAAAGCTCTTTTGAACTTTTAAAAATGCTAAAGTCAAGGAGCTGAGTGAGGAGAACCTTTATCGACGTCATGGTCAGATGGTTGTAATGACGCATGAGCAAAAGTACGGTCAGAAACCCACAAGGAACTTTGGCAATTTTAGAGGGAGGTGACAGCCACATACCAGTAGGGGGCAGTATAGTCTAGTGGTCTGGGTGATGGACTACCAGTAGGGGGCAGGATAGTCTAGTGGTCTGGGTGTTGGACTACCAGTAGGGGGCAGTATAGTCTAGTGGTCTGGGTGTTGGACTACCAGCTAGAGAGGTTCAGGGGTTTGAGCTCCATAGTTGGTCGATTCATAAGCTAGTAATAATAATAGTACTGTAACTGTACTAACTGTTAGTGGCTTTGGATTTATTGTACAAGTGCATAGGAACAGTTTCGCCAGAATATTGTAGCTGGATGTTTTCCCTAGCTGTTCACATCAGGGCTGCTTGCAAAATGTACAGCATATCTAGCAAAACGGAAGGCACCTACATCAGGATGGCAGCCAAACACATGGAACAAAATGCTCAGATGATCTCAAATGACAGCCCATTGAGAGAAAATAAACTCTGCACTTCTTTTATCCTGAAGATGTGGGGGTGGTAGGGAGGAATAAAATGTTTGTTCTAACGGTTGTGAGGTTTTTTTTTTTAGGGAGAAATATTAATTCAATTACCAACAGGCCGCTTTAATGTAAAGCACTGACTCTCAAACGGAACGCTTATTCACACATGCAGAGGGACAGTATTTACTGCTGCACCATTACAGGCAGGGGGACAGTATTTACTGCTGCACCGTTACATGCAGGGGGACAGTACTTAATGCTGCACCGTTACAGGCAGGGGGACAGTATTTAATGCTGCACCGTTACATGCAGGGGGACAGTATTTACTGCTGCACCGTTACAGGCAGGGGGACAGTATTTAGTGGTGCACCATTACAGACAGGGGGGCGGTATTTAGTTCTGTCATTAATTAATCAAAGCACCACAATCATCGTCATGTCGATCGCTCTATTGATCACTAAGCAGCAGGGTGATGATGCGGGGCAGCTCAAGTATCTGGGTGATCCACATTCAAGGGTCAGGGGTCACACCCAGGGGTCTGGGTGTGACCTCACTCCACTACAGACTATAGGTATCTTATAGTGAGATTAACATCTACCTGCTCCTGAGTTCTCCTGCTTGTAATTCCTGTCTGTTTTATTTGTCTGACTAACGGGATGCTATCCTCCCACCAAAAATAATTTTAAAATGCCTTATGATCATTTTTCCCAAATTCACAAATCAATCAAGGGTTCCTAACCAGCTATGTCGCTCCACATGTCATGTGAAGATTTAGCTGCTAATTGAAACATAACAATCTCCATGTAGATCAGCAGGTCTAACAGTGTTAGGAATGACACTTCCTCGACCAACAGTCAGGTCATCTGCAGCTGTGCATGATGGTTGTATACGATAACATTTGGTGCATCTAGACAACTAAAGTCAGGAGTGAGCAGTTCTCTGTGTCTCGGTGTCCTTCTGCGCTGCGACTACATCTGCCACCTCGCATTAGCTTATAGATTCTTCACGTGTAGCCACGGCGTTTCACCGGAGCTCCCCGCTCGCGACAGACGGTCCCCCTCGTTGGCATTCAGCCTCAGCGCTGCACATTACTCCCACCCTGAATGTTAAACAGATATGACATGGAGCTTTGATTGTAAATAATTTGGCTCAGACTTCGGGGTCAGCCAAGCGCGGCCTGTCCCCTTTCACCTTCCCACTCTCCCCCTCCATCTCTCTCTCCCCCTCTCTCTCCCTCCATCTCTCTCTCCCCCTCTCTCTCTCTCTCTCTCTACCTCTCTCTCTGTCTGACTCTCCTTTTCTCACTCTCTCTCTCTTCATATCATCGCCGTCTGTTGCTGCAGCTTGCAGTAGCCCGGTCGCCACGGAGACAGGTGTCAGCGCCGCCGTCGGCAACAACGTTGATGCAATTACACCCCCACCACCCCCGACCCCACCACGGCTCTGTAACTTAACCTACAGCTCGGGCAGACCCCGCCCACCGCTTACAGGAACACTCTGAGATGAGTGGTTACACAGACGGGTGGGTCGACCTGGCGATGCACGCCAAGTCTGTACCGGGAACGGCAGGGGAGGGATCCGCTCGTCTGGGGGTCGTCTGCGGTAGTCAAGGAATACATCATCGGCAACCTGAGACACCGTGGCAACCTGAGACTCCATCTGACAACTAAGCATGTTGGCAAACAAACAGAAGAGATGAGCTAACCAGGCTAACCAAGTAGGCTAACCATAACCTACTCATGTAATAAGCAGGCTAAGTAATAAGAAGCCCTATTTATGTAATATGTAGGCTTATCATAGCCTACTTATTATTACAAGACCTGCAAACAGCCAGATGATACGTTTCCCCAACAAGCTCCTCAGTATAAGTCTGGGTTAGTCACTGAGTTATGTAAGTCGTCATGTGTGTCAAAATACTTTTAAGTTTAGTAGGCGGGTCTTGATGCAGTTAGCCAGCGCTGTGTTCTAGACTTTACGTAAGTAAAGGCTGGCTCTGCGAGAAGGTAACGAAACCGCTGAGTCATGCCAGATATTGGATGGAGGGATCAGGAACACCTAAGAACCGCCGGAACAAGGCATTGCCATAGCAACATGCTCAGAAAAATACTTTTGGTTGCTTTCTGCGGACTCAACTTTCTAGGGGCAGTTTTATATTTTATTTAAAGGCCCCCCCATGCTCCTGAACACAAACCGCAAACTTTGTACAAAATAGGAGAGGAAGGCTTGAGAGAGAAGCTTTTTGGTGAGCTTAAATAAATTAAATACATCAGACTGCCGGACCAGCTCCTACGTGTCTCGGTTGTTAGTTCAGGGAAACAGACACAGGCACGCTGTATCTTTATCTGTTTGTACAGTATTAATGAAGTGGTATAATCCAGCAGCATAGCCTTATGAAACAGACTGTGGCACTTTGGCTAATTTGGGTTCGAGCCCCCTGACATCTGTGTGTTATCTCCCCTGACGCCGGGCGGACCGGATAACAGCAACGCAGGCCACGGTTCAGATAATTTCCCTGAAAACCAGCGAGGCTCGCCTGTTTGGCGGCTAATTAAAAAGCGTGCCGGGGCCACGGCAGCTTGATTAATTACCCCACGGTTGTCCCCGCTCGCCCGTGTGGCGTGGGCAGCTTCCGAGCCCGACCGCGTTAGCGTCCACGAGCGCTCCATTCATCAGCGGCATGAGGTCGGGCCCCAGGCCCGCATTATGTTCTGTAATTACCGGTCTGTGCTCCTCGCAGCCTTTGTTGGCACGGCTGAACGCAGGCCGTGTTCTAACACTACAGGCGGATGTAGCGCTAATGTTGGGATAACCGACCGAACGGGCCCGCTGCGGCTATCTTGCTGCTGTGAACGCATGCTCCCAAGGTTCCTCGGTCTGCCGACAAACACCGCATCCTGCCACACATAGAGAGTTCAGCGCTGCTACTTCTGTTGTCTCAGGCAGCTGTTATCGGGCTGGATGGGGGGAAAAGAGAGAATGGGGGGGGGGGCGGGAAGCGACAGAGAGACAGCGAGAGAAAAGTCTGAAAGTTTTTTGTAGTCTCGAAGCACGGCTCTGCCTCCTCAAGGTTAAAGCAGAACCCTAAAGATATTCAGAAAGAAGGTTTGTGAGATATTCACCGGAGATAGGCGTCTCTCCAGAGAGAGAGTGCATTACTTACCCCCTCTTTAGCTTCGCAGAACAGCAGCAGCCAGCTGACACCTTGAGCTAATGATCAGCTCGCTTCCACCGAGGCAATGCATTGTGGGTCGGCAGCGGTGCGTGACAATAACCTTTAACATTATCATTTACACACATATTATACGAAGGGACAGATTGTCTATAGTCCCCCTCGCAGCCATAACTCATCGAGCGCTGATAGGATCCCGTCCGCAATTCTTCACGCAGAGCTACGTGACTCGGAGGCAGTTTGTGGCCCGGCGCCGTTCATCTTGTGGAATTTCAATTTGCTCTTTTTTTCTGAACGCCTCCTCTCAAGGTGAAATATTGCAATATCGCCGCGGGTGTAATGCCGTTAGATTCAGGGAACAGGGAAGGGGTGAAAAAAAAGAACCAGATGAAATAAAGTAAATCCTATCATATAGGCTAGCTTGTCAAAACAGCGTTAGCTTAGGCCCAGACGTGGAAGGAGAAGCCATTTATACGCCACATGGCTTCAGGAACATTGTGACGGGAAACATGGCTGCCACTGGGAACAGCTGATTGGATGTTGACAGGTGCCACTTCCCGCAGACAGGCCTTTAAGTAGAACATCTGTTTTGTATTTTATAGTACTTTATTTGCATGTATACAGACTTTTTCTTTTAATTTAAAGTTTTTTCCCTCAGTTTCTTGTTTTACCAGTCAAAAAGTTTAGCTACTTAGTTTGTGATGAAAATTGGGGCGATGTCAATTTTTGAAATACCTTTTGATTATCAATTGCTGATCAAATGTTTATATTTGTCAGTGCCACTTGGCTAGTACCTATACTGCAGCATATACATGTTAGTACTTCTACTGGAGCAGATACATGGTAGTACTTCTACTGCAGCAGATACATGTTAACACTTCTACTGCAGCAGATACATATTAGTACCTCTACTGCAGTATCTTATCATATGTTTATTTATATGTTCTGTACAATAATTAGATTCATAAATGCCTTTATACAGTAGTAGCTCCCTGTTAGAACAGAGGGAAACTTTGTGTCCTAGGTATTCCTGCACAGCTTGAGAATACAACATGACACATTTTGTTCTTGTCATTTTATTTAAAGCCTATTTATTCTTCTTTCTCCACTTGTCTATCAAACTCTTGCTCTTCTTCTGTGGTGCCTGCAGCCACCGTCTCCTCCAACAATATGACTCTCACTCTCTGATGAATGGAAACACAGCACGGTGCGTTTGACTGACAGGTTTGCAGTGTTGTCAGACACGTTGGCTTGCATGCGTTTCCATGAAAACGCCTTACGGGCAAAGAAGAGTCTGCGTTCGGCAGTGGCTGTGTGATGCTGTGTGTGTGCTTGCTAAACCAACATGGATGCGTCATTGGTATAGGTCATAACAGCTGGCAAACTGATCATTAGCCAATCAGCATCGAGGAATCCAAAGACTTTGCGTTTTGATTCACGCCAGCACTGATATATGTGCTATGTGCTACATGGCTACTTTCATGTGGATGGGTTCTTTGAACAAGTAAAATAACAAGGACGGACGTTATTTCTACTGTAAAGAAAATGTGATATTGTTAAAACTGCATAGCCTGCGACTCACCATGGTTCGATGGAGTGTTGCTGCATATCCCAGCAGTTCTGCACACTAACCTGCCCACCACTGCATTATCACAGTATTATTAGCGGGTTACTGTTGGATCTACAGTATGCAGCTGTAGAGTTCAGTTCATGAGCCACATGTGAGACTATACTTCTCTGTGAGTGTAGGGCCTTATTCCAGACTTGACACTAGCCCGTACTGGCGCTGGTGTTCATGTCACAAGCTGTTGTGTCATCACCTGCAGCTTGCAGCACACAAGTTTGTGCCGTGACAGGGAAGGTACAGGGGCCATCTTGGGTGTCAAAAGTGCCTTGTGAGAAGCCACGTGCGCACATACACACACACACACACACACACACACACACACACACAGAGTGGGTGGAAGGCTGCACAGTGTTCATAGCAGCCAGGAAACTTCCAATAGTTTCTCCCTTCTGGCAGAGGCTAAATTAGGTATTTCTCTACTGTGGGGTTATGAACTCCTTCCTCGCATCGCAGTAGAAGGTGAAGCACACGCACACGCACACACACACACACACACACACACACACACACACACACACACACGCACACACACACACACACACACACAC
>JAODUE010021694.1:0-23715 GCA_027564755.1 Amblyopsis hoosieri | reverse complement strand
CCCTGCTCCAACACACCTGATTCTAATGAACAAAGTTAGAAGTGTGTGTGTTAGAAGCCTGATAACGACCCATTCATGAGAATCAGGTGTGTTGGAGCAGGGAGACATCTAAAACATGCAGGTCTGCGGCTCTACAGGACCAGGGTTCCCTACCCCTGATCTAGAGCTTCCAACCAAACAATCTTATGTTGGAATAGTGTCTGGAGTGTCCCTTTAAGGTTGGCTGAACCAATCATAATTTGGCTTGCTAACAACCCCCCACCCACATAACAAATCTACCATTATTTCATTAGCATACTGTAATATGGTTGAGTATAAGCAGTTTTCTATAAGTCGCCCTTGTCCAATCTATCATATTGAATCTAAAAAGCTAAAGTATTTCGTTGGAGGATAAACTATGTCGGCACGACTTGAATACCTGTAGTTTCCTAGCAACTAATGCCGCCGATGTCTCGCTGTACAATACAGTAAAGTAGAAAACGAGGCTAGTGTGACTATTCGGTGTAACAATATAGACGATTCGTTATTTTTATTAATTTTTTGTTGACAACAATATATCCTGGTAAGGTATTTTCAAATCCATTAAATAAAATAGGTGGTTTATTACTTATGTACAGTATGCTGCCAACCTATATTTATTTAGCACTGTACCCGGTTGCTAAGCTAACACGACCAGTAACAAGCTAACTGCCCTGTACCGTAGATGTAGCATTGCGTTACGCTATGGCACTGTACAGTACAGGGGTAGTAGTCCAAATAGAAACATAAATGACCTACTAAGATGCCAATGGTAACCGTGCAATACTATCTATATTACTGTCAGTTAAAGTACATTTAGCATCTCTACCTGGTTGCTGACGCGCAAGTTAACCTTTAGCTTGCTAAAGTAAACATTGGTAGTAGTTGTGACAATTCATTCGGGAAAACCAGGAGCATTAGCAATATTTTCAGGTTACATTTTCATCTTTGCTGGCAACTTTAGAAATATCAAACTATAGCTCTCATCCACCTATAATATTACTATCATTAACATTTCTGTTTTGCATGCAACTAATACAGATCTGAATACCCACCCACACGTTACTAACTGTTTCATAATTAATCGCGATCTCAGATATCTGTATCTGTGTTTAGTTTTGTAATGTCCAAAACTGGTCTGAATACGGTAGCTGGTTTGACATTGTCACGGGGTCTAAAAGAAGTGCTGCCACGTAGCTCATATATTATCTCTGTCCCATTCTGTGATTCCTTTTAGCATAATTATTTTCTTATTCTTATTGCTTATTAATATGCATCCTAATAGAACAAGCCACTATGAGCAACTTTCTTAAACCGGAGGCACACAGGAGACCATCATTAAACATGACTACACAACTACGAGCCTCTAAGCCTGAATCAGAGAGAGATTCCGGATTTTCAGGTTAGTCTTAATACGGTACTTTATTATTATGCAGTGTAACTGTGCCAATGGTTGTTTACATTGTTTGATTGTTATGTTTGGTTGTTTCATTTGGATAATAATAAACCCCGATAAAATCTAGACCTGTGGGACACCATATCCTAGTAGGCAGCCCTTTGGTAGATACTTGCATTTCTTATCACCTGGCTTTACTGTATTAAGACTGACCTAGTTTTCGGTGCCCTCCTATCAAGTTTGTTTCCATTCACTCTAGAGCCCTAGATATGTCATGGCTCCAATAGTCTGGTTGTTTGTCAAAAGACACACTATCTTTTATTCATTTTTTTTCAACATTTTGTCATAACTTCTCAGATGCCAGCTCAGAGTATCTGAGTACAGTTGACCTGACTGACTCTGAAGATACCGGTAGGACCAAAGGGTCGGTAGACCCGGAGCAGACTAGTCACCCGGTGACTGTAATGGGAGGCTCGTATCCTGGCATCTCCTCCATGATCATCATGAATAACTTTGTCTTGAAACAGGTAAGAAACATCTCCAAAGGTGTAAGTCAACCTAGTATCGTTTGCTATTCTAAATTGCCAACTTAACCCTGAGTCTTCATGCTGAGATAACATACTTTCTGTTCATATTTCTAGTGAGTTGTTCGTTTCTTTCCCAAAGTGTCCTTTCTTCAGAACTGGATCAAACTTTAGTAGAATCCTAGATTGTAAAGATACTGTATAGTCCATGCATTGATGTTTGGGAGCTTTTAATTGGCCACTCTATTTATTGTTGTGTTTTTATTTAATATTCACAACCTCCATTGTGTTCATTTCTGCCTTGTCAGGCATTCTGATCAGTGTTTCCTGTTATGTGCTTTAACAAGATTCCTTGGTAAAATGTCTGTAAACCTAATGTAAAGTGATGTTAGCCAGGGTCCCTGTGGATCCTTGAAAAGTCTAAAAAAAAGTCTTAAATTAGATTTTTTAAAATTTAAAGTCTGAAAATTTCTTAAAATGTCAAAAGTGTGTGTGTGTGTGTGTGTGTGTGTGTGTGTGTGTGTGTATATATACACACATACATACACACTGTATTTTTATCTTATATTTTATATAAGGTAATGTTGAACAAAAACATGGATTTTATCATTTAAACTAGTTTTGTCTCTGATTGTGTAAATGTGTGTCCATTTAGAGAGAGCAAGAGAGAGAGTTAGAGAGCGAAAGCGACAAAGAGAAATAAATTCAAGTAATACCAACATCTTGTTTCCACAGCAAAACACAGTGGCAGCCACGGATAAGCAGTGGGGCTTTCCTTCCTCCATGGAAATTATGCCTCAGTCCCAGGTGATCCTTCTTCAGCCCATGGTGTCAAGTAACACCAGTAGTCCTTTAACAACTACCTATGATAGTGGCAGAGAATCAAAGACCTACCTGCCCGCTCTCAAATCGTACCCTAGAATCGCTCCTTACCCTGCGGAGATTCCTGCTAAGAGCCGTGCATCCTCTGAGCTCAGAACCACTTCAGCACCGGGGCATGTGCCACGCCACTGGAGACATCACCGTCACCATGGCCACAGGCCCCACTGCTCCACCAGCCCTCTGTCTGGGCTTCAAAAACCTGTTCAGACTAGACCCAGTTCTGAATCCGCGGCCAGCGCACAAGTACAGGTCGATGACTGCCAGGAACTGCATGACAGCGCTATCTCGCTAGTGGCAACCACACCCGCCTCTCTGCCCTCTCAGCCACACAAACTAACATCATCTGAAGATGCCAGCCAGGACCTCCAGCTCCACGACGCCTTCTGCATAGACGACAAACTCAAACGCTTCAGCAACACCTACAACATTCTCAAGAGGTCCGGCCTGCTGGGCATCACGCTGCGTACCAAACAGCTGATCAAGGAGAACCGTCGCACCCAGAGCCAGCTGCAGCAGCTGCAGGAGCAGACCGCTCTGCTGATGGAGGCACTGCGGAGCGGGGACCCCCAGCTCTGGACTAGACTTCAGCTGGTCCTGCAGGAAACAGCCCCCGCCGCACAGTCTGAGGGGGAACCATGCATAGAGCATCAGAGCATTGCCATCTAATACGCAGGTGGAGGAAGGTAACAGGCATGTTTTAAGAAACACAGCCACTGTTTACCACGGGGAGGTTAGCAGCAGTAGCAGCACACATTTTATCTGCCCATGCTATCTTGACATAGCAAGTATAACTTGCAATAGGGCTATGGCTGGCCGAGTTTAACAGTTTACTGCATGCCTCATACATTGTGAATTAGTTCTTAACTGTAACTGAATTAGAGTGCTGTAGTTTACTTATTTATTTGGGGCCAAATGGTAACCACTGTGTTAAATATATACACGTGGCATATTCTATTCCACCTCAGAAAAATACATGTAGGTTAAACAAGAAATGCTGTACTTAAAGGTATAGTCAATTATCCTGATGAATTTCCATTCAATGCCATAGGGTGCTCCCTCAAAAGCTCCGCCCCACACATTGGAAACATTGTGATGGCTATTGTTGTGTGCGATCTGTACTACTTTATGTTCCTATTTATGGAGCTGTGAAGAGACGAGATTTTTTCCCCCCAGCATGCAGAGAATGGGCAGCTAGCGGACCTCGAGGACATATTTGGTGAATGTGACAAAAAGTGTAGTGTATTATCTTACAATTGCAAACTATACCTTTTAACATAAGTCAGGAGATTTGTATATAACATATTTGTCATACTGAACTGACCATGCAAAAATCTAATTGTACCATAATTATATATATATATGCTAATAAAATATATATATACTGTATATATTTTGTCCTTTTTGAAATCAATTAAATAAAACTCCACTCTTCCAGATGAATATGGCACAGTTGTAATATAAGGAGGAAACATATACATGTTATTGACTTTCTGACTTCAAACTCTTGCACATAATCACAGGATCGTTTGAGTAATGTTAAGTCTACATCTTTTAAATTCTTATTCTTAACCAAGTTGCTTTTAGAGTTTATTATGTTGCTTGTGCCATTTTATTCTGGATATGTTTTGGATTTGTGATTAATCTGCCATAAACAATGTTTTAATTATTTGTTGTACTAAATGTGGAATAAAATGCAAATTATGAACCAGAACCAATATGTTCAATTTGGCAAGAAATATGTTGGTGATTTGTTTACCAATGTTAGGCAAGTGTAATGCATTATTGGGCTTTTGCATACATTTTTAGTGTGACAGAATTAAAAAACAAAATGTATTCATGGTACTATTGAGGTGAAGATACAGTATGTACAGCAGTTGCAATTATATGTGAAGAAATGCCTGCTTTGTATTATTTATTCAGAAATACTGCATTTGATCATTTCTAATGTTACATTTTAATTAAACAGAAGTGATATAACATGTCTGCTTTTGGTCTCCTGACATTTTTTAGATTTGATGACATAGTGGCATGGCATTAATAAATTTTTAGTTTTTAGAAAAAATTTAGAAAAATTAATATCCCTTAACATTATTTAACAAAGCGTACTGTAATGTAAATGCGTTCACAACCTTACATTGAAACAGTGAAATCCTTACAATGAGTATTTTGTCATTGGGAAGTACTGTACAATATGGCACATTAATGCTTAACTCCCACACCCTGCTGTAAATAAAATGTGCAGGTCATACAGTATATGTCTTTATACTAAAGCAGCCTACACATGTATTTCCAACATTAAACTTACATTTGTAAATGTAGAAAATATTTAATAATTTATAAACTCAACAGTTTTTGGATGGACATTGTAACTTCTAGCCCTTGTCAAGACTGAATTCTGTTGTAAAAACAAAACTATCACAATGGATCACTGTAAAACAAGTTGTAACAGCATGTGTTTAACATTTTGATTTAGTAGAGCAATTAAAACTAGATGTCTAAAATTACCATTTTACTGTATAATTATTAGGCCTTATTTAATAAAACTACTATAAATTCAGAAATGATGTGCTTTGATTAATGAAATTAATTTCTTAAAGGCTTATATGGCTGCTGTCCTTCAAATCATAATTCTAATGAAATCACAGAATATTTATAGCATTCATTCCGTTCATGGTTTTATAACATATTTTACCACAAATGTTGTGCTTTCCAGGGCTGTTTATATACATTTAATTCCTGCTGAATGTACACCAGTGAACTCCTCTATTAGTAACTAATTAGAGGAATGAATTGGTGTACGTTCAGTCAAATAAATTGTTTTGACTAGGGATGCACCGATCTATCGGCAGAAGATTGGAATCGGACGATTTCCACAAAAATACGAGATCGGTGGTAGTCCGATAATACTTTCTAATGGTTGATATGGAAAACCGATCATTCTTGTAAATGAAATGGCTGTCTTCACAATTAATTTAGCCTTTTCTTGATTTCATGTATTTACCTGGATTAAAATGTATCTTAAATTCATGAATAATATATAAAAACTATAAAAATCAGTATCGTTCCAATTTTGTGGACTAAAAACCGTCAATGGATATCGGCCAAAAAAAAAAGAAAAGACATAAATGCATCACTAATGCTAATAGTTTAACATTCTTGGCCCTTCCTGCATGTGATCTCACAATACTAATTAAGCACACAGAGCCCAAAAATGCATTTCTTACAACCTGAGTGTGTGGACTATTTTGAAGTCATGTCAGTAGCCATAGTATTACTCATTGCTGCTTATGGGCGTCCACATCTTCAGATGTCTCCACCGTCATCACAGGCAGGATAAGTCCTAGCGCCCATTGGGTACCGAACACGTCACTGAGGTTGGTTCTCCACGGGCTTTGGTTCTCCACAAGCTTTCCCTGCTGCAACTGACACCAGGTCTGTCCTCTGGCAACAAGCAGCACTTGCTGGCAACAGAAGCCTGCACACACCAGACCAATGCCCAGCCACACATACAGCATCAGCACCAGGAACAGCTGTAGGCCTGAGACTACTCCTGGTAAAAGAAGAAGAGGGAACACTGATTATAATATGTGTCTGCATGGGCACACTGCTGTATATCAACTGTATTGAAAACCTGTAAAGAGAGACTACATTCCTGTCTGTTTTATGTTTTAATCAATGAGACGTGTGGGGTTCTTTGGGGTGCCTAGAACACAATGAAAGATTGTGCCAATAAACAACTCACCCATGAAGAAGTAACCAGTAGAAAGTGGTAGAAGGGTTAAGAAGGTCAGTGGGTTCTCAAAAGAAATTGAATATTCCACAGTCAGAAAGGCCACACCGAGGACCAAGGAGTACAAACACGTGCACGATGTGTAGATACAGAACATGATGAAGTAACGCATGTTTTTGTTGCCAATACAGTTTCCTGTGAAGAAGCAGTGGTGATCCCTCTTGAGTATAACTTTCTTACATAGTTTGCAGAAATGTCGTCCATTGAGGAGGTAGTGCGCGTCCACTTTGTCTGAGCAGTCTACAGAACATGCAAGAACCACTCTCTCGTTTGCACTTTCAGCTGGATATCTAATAGTCATTATGTAGTTTCCCAATGCATTGAACATCAGGAATAGGAAGATAACGGTGTGAAGCATTGTAGAACCTCTAAGTGACAAACCAGAACTCGGGAAGATTGTTGGCATGAACAAGCAGAAGTGCAGAATGAAGGTGACTGCTGTTGCTGTGAAGAAGTACGCAGGTGCCACTGCATTGAGGAGTCTCAATCTCAGCATTCTGGCAAACATGCCTGCATAAACGTAAACAGTATAGCATATCAATGAACGTTCTAACAGAGCAACCTAAAACCAGAGATTGGTGTCTGACTGTCTTTTAATATAAGCTTAATTAATATATCGTTCATGATGATTATTTTTATTAGAGTGCGCATATACAGTAGGCCTATGTCATCATATTATTACGCCCTGATACTTTTCTTCCCTGAATAACTCTAGGCTAACACTTTCTTCTCCTTCTGCTAATGTATTCATTCAATAGATGAACGTTAAAAATATTGTATTGTATTGCCACGACAACCAACTGATAGGCATAAAATTTGAGCATGCTGGCCAGGACATACAGTAGGCTACATTACCTACCTCCCCCTGCCGATATGGTTCAGAGAAGGAGCTGTCCTTTCAGCACCACGCAGCTTCAGACACTGGCTGCTTTTGACTACCCCGTTAAAAAAAAGTGAAATCTTGCAATGCAAGGTGAGAATGTTTTTGCTTTTATTCTGATCGTATTAAGTGTTTCATTGTAGCTGCGGTATAAATAATTTCTACAGCGCTACCTATTGGTGTGGATGGGGTACACCGGCCAATTTCCTTTCCTTTGCATTTGTCTATATAGTCACATTCGTTTATATGTTTATTTGCCAAGTCTATGATCTGCCATAAATACATCATTAGATGTCTTTCTCAAAATCATGAAGAACGTTAAAAGAGAAAACACAATTATAGACTTTTGAGAAGTAGACAGTGCAAGGAATATCATTTCCCAGCAGGTGGCAATGTAAACTCAATTATTTTACCTCCTATATGTTTTTTTGTGACGCGACCATACTTATTATATTACAGTAAGCTACTGTGTAGCCTAATAAAAATATTACAAAGAATAACACATTACGTCATAATACGTGCAGTTGACCATGAGCCCAGGACATCCTTGATTATTGCAATAATATGTAGACGTTCCCTTAGCCCTCCCTTCAAATGTGTAACATTTTCAGACGGCCCCTGAATATGTGGGAGTTTCTTGGTGTTGAAGAAAAGAGCAGTAGCATCCCCATCACACAGCAGCGATAAGGAATTCCTTTGTAAGGTGAGCCGTGTTCATTTTGAGTTAATCTATACATGTCCTCCCATAAACGCGGTTATACACGTAAGATACATGTATTAATGCTATTAGGGGCGCAGTTATTTTAATCAAGTTACAGAGCTGTGGAAACGTAGGCGTGTGATGCATTGAAGCGGGCATTTACTGTACAGTACGTGTAGGGATTACTGTTGCGAAATTTCCGCCAAGACATTCTCTAAAATGTCACTAATTCTAATTCCACAGCTAATAATTTCTCAGGTTGTGATTCATTGGTGACAGATTTGGTTTGATTCAAATGTGATTGTATTAGACTAGTATGATCTGGTGGTGCCACTCCTATTGTTTTATTGTGTTTGACAAGTGCATTTGAAGCGCATCTGCAAATGCAATTCGTTCAGTCACAACGCTTCCAACGGTTACTACTAATATGTGATGATTGCCATTGGCAGAATAAATGTAGGCAACTTGTCAGACATAAAGACATAAACTATCGCTACTACACCGATTCTCTCATGTAGCCATATGTGTGATTGTATAATTTACACGCACCCTAATCGGAATTAGAGCATTTTTATATTTTCATCTGCTAGAAATAGTCATTTCTTAATCATTCCTAGGCCTACATAAACCATCATATAGTTTTTGATTTTAGCAGCCATAACTGGCTTAGAGATATATTCAATTGTAAACAAAAGATTTTGAACTGCCTATAGATGAGTAGGATATCAGTGGTAGTTTCAGTTTGACATAGATATGTGAACAGTCATCCAAGATAGACAAGCACTCAACTTCCATCCACTGCATGATACATCTCAGCTAGTTGAACAGTTCTAACACCGTCTTTGAAAAAGAGACATGGGCTACTTTAGGGCTTAAACTATTGAAAGCATAAATAAGATGTAATCGAATTGCTTCAGAACTTCAGCTTCTGGACAGCTCCTACACAGAGTACATTAGACTACAGTATACTGTAGTGCCAATAGCGTCTTTGGACAGTACTATACTGTACGAAGCAGAGCACAGCTGTCAAACCTTGGAAGTTTATGTGTGTTTAATTTCATTCAGGGTCTCAGTAGACCTACTGCAGATAGCTAGTGGACTCATAACCCACAATAACTAGTCCACATTCCAGCTGTAAATATACAGTTCTAGGCTAGAAATTATGTATTTGTCAGACAGAAATTAGACAGACAGATTTAGACAGATTCCCAAAACACCATGTCCACTGATGGCAACATATCCTGCATTTCCTGTGTGGTTCAGTTTCTAAAAGTGCTTGTGGTTAAATAGGACTGTGTACAATACAGTGCAGTACTGTTGTGTGTGTGTGCGCACGCACGTGTGTGCGTGTGTGTGTGTGTGTGTACAGTATGCGCGTGTGTATGCATGTATCACATGCAAGATTTACTGAAGTCCTGTGACTCATCTCCCCAGACACTTTTCAAAAGCTTCTGATCATCAATAACATGGAGGAAAAATATAGCGCCAAATATAGTGCTAATATAATCTGCGCAGTATAAAGTACTGACAGTCAAATGCAGATTTGTAATGCACGTACTGTAGCATGTCACTAACAGTCGTGTGCTGATTTCTTGCTCTGTTGTGAAGTTTCCTGCTATTCCACAGGAATATACAAATATACTACTACTACAGTATACTTACACTTTTTGCAAAGTATGTTTACGTGCACAACTCTCAAATGTGTTTAACATATTAGTTTAGGACGTTTAGTGGTCCTAAAAAATCTTATTTGTAATATAACTATAAAACATGTAAATATAGAGAAGTATTGACTGCTAATGGTTGCATCAAGCCTACTTGCATATTTAAAGTAGATTATTCAAATACTTTGTACCATAAATTGTTCCAGGAGAAAACATTTCAGAAATTATCACTTATTTCCTGTACCTTATGGTACTAGTTTGAGAAACACTAAATTAGGAGCTTGCCACATTTTATATTCACTTCTATTTTATATACAGTACAGTATAGTGTAATATAACCTTGATATTAAGTTATGGCCTGATCTATTATGCCGTAATAAACTTCTATGACAAAGAGGTGGTTGGGTCATCTATGAGATTGAGAGAAAGGCCCTTGATTGGTTTCCCTCCAGATACTCTATCACTCTCTACCTGGCTATACAGCATGAAGTGAAGGAGACCTGGGTTGAATGAGTATCAGATCCAGTTAACCGCTAATCATATTTTCTGTCA
This sequence comes from Amblyopsis hoosieri, assembly GCA_027564755.1. Classification (NCBI taxonomy): domain Eukaryota; kingdom Metazoa; phylum Chordata; class Actinopteri; order Percopsiformes; family Amblyopsidae; genus Amblyopsis; species Amblyopsis hoosieri. The sequence goes on along the minus strand of JAODUE010021694.1, from coordinate 13,309 downwards.
ACACCCTCCTTCCCCAGAAGATCGCCTACACTGTCCCCCAAGGGCATAACTGGCTATACTGTACCAGTGGGATGTGTGCTGTCTGTGTGTGCACATTCTTTGCAACAGAAAGCGTATATACAGTGTCTCCCAGCGGACGGCTATACGATCTGGCAGATATTTGTTCTTGAAGTGGGCCACCAATCACATTCACCATCGCCCGGGCTTCACGAGCAAACAGATGAAATGCAAGTCAGACTCAAGCGACGGTAGACAACGCCAGGCCCGTCCTAATGGTCTGCAGCCACCCCCACCCAGCAGCACTACTGAGCATGTGCGGTCTGACAGGAAGCATGTGTCTGGTTTGTTGAGCCAGGCCTGTGTACGGAGCTATCGCTCCAGTCACTCAGCCTCCAGTTAACGAGCTGCATATCCCAGAAAACTCTCCTGTCAGCGCACTGTGTGTGCGTGCGTGCGTGCATGCGTGCGTGTGTGTGCGTGTGTGTGTGTGTGTGTGTGCGTGTGAGTGAGCGAACGAGCGACCCCCCACCCACATCACCACTGAGCAGGTGGTGACTAGATTGCACTACCCCCTCCCCCCTTCCATTAAGGCTGGGCCCACACCCACAAGCTCCCTGTTCTACACCCAGCCCCTTCCACCAGAGCTTCACCACAGAGCCAGAGTCTATGCGTTACATGTTCCGTACACTCCAGTGAGGGATTCTTACTATTCATATTCGGATACAGGTGGCTCACTGGCGACCTTTACCACGACCCTTGGCGGGTCGCGTGAGTCAGTGATCCATGTTTTTAAGTACCTCTGTGTGTTGCATGGAGAACTATCATTTCAATTAGGAGCCCACCCCTTTCCCCCCACCTCCAAGCCCTCCGGCACTCTGGCACGGGGGCATGGAGAGGGCCGGCTCAACAGCACGGCCTGCTTTCATACCAGCAGGGGTTCACTGTTGGGTTAGCACTCTATTAGACAGTGGCGCTAATGATGTAGCTATCTTATATTCAGTACAGGTTTAGAGTTTGTTAAATGGTTTCCTGTTGTCGCTGCTGTTGTTGTTTGCCATTGTGCCATTGCTGTTTGTCGGGTATGGGGCTAAGCAGAGCATTAGCAGCTATGAGAAGCCCATGCATATTCTACCAGCCCTGGGTCAATGAGATCAAACAGGAGAACAGAGGAAATGTTAAGCCAATCCCACGAGGTACGGGTATGTGAAGCGGTGGGTGTAAACCCATCTTTGCCAGCACAAACAACACAGCAGCCGGGGGAGGTAGTCACATTCAACAAGGATCCAGGCGCCGCAATCAAGCACAAGAACGGCAGCTCTTAAGCCCCTCTCGTGTTATTTATGGTAATTGCGAGTCATCCTCCAAGCCACCCTTTTATCCTGGACCTGGAGTGATTGACAGTTGATTAGGTGTCGAAGCAAGTTCACATATTTGATTTATGTTTCATTTCTCTGCATGCCAGGGTTGCCTCCCACCCAACCCCCGGTTACGCTCTCTCTCTCTCTCGCTCTCTCTAGTCTTTTCTGGCAGGCAATGAATCTATAAACTGAATGTTTCCCTATTGATCCAGTATATGTCATGCATGGCCTAGAGACGTGACAGTATGTGAACCACAGGCTATATTGTTCTGATATGTGACAGAATCATAGTTTCATCGTCCTCATTAAATGTCCACTCCTCAAGTTCTATGTAGAGCCCTGCAGAACCACACATTCTGACCCCACAATAGTGTTGGCAGGAGGGGTAGTGAAGAGTGCACATCTGTGTGCTGTATGGGCAGCAGGGAAGTAGATAGGAGAGCGAACGTATTGGAGCTTGACAACATAACAATACGAATGTTTTTGCGTCGAGTAGCTTACCTTTTATTAAGGTGAATCATTTTAGTGTTAATATACAAACATGGCTTTGTATGAACACACAGATTAATTAAATTAAAACGTAAGTATTGATTTAATGAACATTATGGTTTGGAGGTGATAAATAGCTAGTATTATCTGGTTCAGTTCAAGGCTAACACTAGTTTTTAATTGCTTGTATCAATTTACAGTAGCGATATTTTCCTCCCACACACACACAAACATCCATCATCTTTTTTTCCATCTGATGCATAAAGCAGATTAGCAGGCCTGAGTCGGTCAAATTTGCTCTTTGTGGCTCGACCTCAGGTGGGATCCCATTGTAAACATTCTCCTCCTCCGCTTATTTCAGCATGTGTTGTCATAATAGTCTGCTGGCCCCAGAGCTGCCTAATGCGGATGTGTTTGCTACACTGCTTGATATTCTGCTGGAGGAATCGGGGTTGTGGTGGGGGTGGGGTCAGATATATAATGAGCAAGCTGCTTAAGTCTGCACTAAATATTTACACAGACAGCTAGCTAGAAGTGATTGAGAGAGACGTCCACAAGTTTACAGAAGAAGAATAAGAAATTGCGCGTATGTGTGTGTGTGTGTGTGTTTGCGCGCGCACGTGTTTGCTTGCATGTGTGTGTGTGTGTGTGTGTGTGTGTTCGCTCTGGCAATTATGAACTGCAGGGAGGGGTGACAGCGTAGACATTCTTCTGAGGGAGCAGAATATTGTGTTTAAACTGCTGAGTCATTTGGGTGACATTGTAAAGCTACAACTTGTCTTATTACCACAGCAGTACCCATCCTCCAGTAACCCTGCAGTGTTAGCTGAATCATGAGGCATTGCATTGTAAACTTAAGCAGGGGGTTTGATGAGAGATGAAGAGAACACAAGTTATCTTTGTTTTTTGTTTTGGTTTTGGTTTGTTGCTTGATTGGACAATAAGGAAGGCCTAATCAACAGATTTTTAAGATGCCATTTAAATAAATATTTAGAATAGCGTAGATAATACAAATATTGTTATTATTTTTTGAGATTTTAATTGAAGAAGAAGCCAATAGGTGACAAACAGTGAGAGTGAGCATTTGCAACAAAGATATATTGTGTTTGCATGGTGGAGCAGCTGCTGTAGGAACACAGCTTTTTGGAGGCTGTGTGTGCATGTGCGTGCGGTTCCGGTTCCCTGAGGGTGCTCAGAACACACTATGACATTGTCTTTTCTGCTCTGCTATGTTCAGATATCAGTTGCTATGGAGGAGAATGTGCTGATTTCTTACCAGTGTCAGAGAGCTAGACACAGCACTGGGAATATAGATGTAGGTTTATTGGAAATGTTTTCTTCCCCAAAATCCTCTAAAAGCTATATTTTATAAACACCCAAGTGATTCCTCCAACACTGGGTTTATTATATTCATTTTAAGGTGTAGAAAATGCCTAAAAACCAGTTAGATATTTCAGGAACAATTTTAGTAGCTTTCAACTCATTACTATACCCTCACTCTACTCATATACTTCCAGTCCTTTCCATACTCCACTTACCCACTCTGTGTCCCAAAGCTCTTGTATACGTTTGACTTTAGTCCAACTGGCTGGGCAGCTAATGCGAGTTTGGCTTCATTTGACTGCAGCAGAGGGCCCTCCACTCTATTACAACAGAAAACAATTCTGTCCATTACAATAGCAATGCCCTCATAGCTCAGGAAAGGAATAGGTTTTCACCATGTCTGAGGATTGATATCTCTCTGCTGTCAACTGGATTGATGTCTCGCTTCCTCTGCAGTCCTGCCAACTTGGAATTTGTTCTATAAAGAGTGTAGACAAGCTAAGCAATTGTGAAATGAGCCCGAATTGATCCGGCAGGGGAACACGTTGGAACTGTTTTTAAGGGGTTTGATGGCTCTGGCTAATTCTGTGCGGCCTTAGCGATAGCCTCACATTTCAAATGTGCTCATCCAGGCAAAGGGAAGCCCAGAGACAGCGACCATAAACGGGTTTGTTTGTCAAGCTGTCCAGGTTTACGGGTAAGTACACAACATTAGCCCTTTGCTTGAGTCATGCAGTTACATCGATATACTCTTACTGCATAAATGAGCTGGTTAAATGTAGCCCACACTCGTTTTTCTCCCAGAGGTTTCCACCCGAGAACCCGGTAAAATCTTTGCAACTGCATTTCGTCACGCATTAGGTCAGTTGAAAATGACTTAAGATGGTTTCTTACTCTGTTGGCACTCAGATGCATTTATTCCGTGTGAGATTGCTCAGGTAATTAATGGCTAACACTTGGCAAGGTGTGTTCTGCATTGAAACACACCTGTGCAGGTGAAGGGCAAGAATAATATTGGGTCAGCCAGCCTCTCAGCACTCGGCTGTGGGAGGGGCTGATCTGAGATCAGAGTTTCAAACAAAACCATGGCTTCACCACACGAGGAGTGTCCCATTTACATTCTTCCGCCACACAGTTTTTGTAATAACCAAACTCCCCAGTACACTCGGCTATTCACTGCATTGCCACCACGCGGTGTGTTTAACTACTGCCCACATGTGTGTCAGCGAAAGAACATGTGGTTGCTAATGGGCTCTAAGGGCAACCGGTGTGACCTTATCACTGGCGCACTCACTGCGAATACGAGGCTGTTCTTCTGATTAGGCTGATTGGGAATGATGCCAGGTTCCATGCCAACAAAACAATAGCAGGGCTGGTTGAGCCCTGAGCGAAGCCCGATTCATTTCTGTAACTAAACCTTCGGTCCCAACCTCAGCCAGTATCAAATCATCCTGTTCAGCCCTGGCAAATGCACGCCTGTAAAGGACAGTTAGTACATTGACGAAGACCTGAGCTATGGCAACAGGTGGTGCACTGGAGCTTTGTGCCCTTAATCTAAACAAACAAAGACACATTGAGTTATTGGCTCATTGTTAACACAGCCTGAATGGTTTTCTGTCTTTGTAAGCCTTTGTATGCCAGGAATTGCGCCCAAGGTCATTCCCGGTATAGGCTTGTAATTTCATCGATATGTTTGCCTTCATGTAGCCTAGTACTTAGTTCCATAACAACTGCAGGCCAGGGACTAAGATTTACTGTATTTTAAAGGTGTAGCAAGTGATTATTGAAAAAGATAAGTTAAAACATCCAAACAAATGCACCTCTTCCTTCAGTGCTCCCTCATAAGCTCCACCCCCTACCTTGGACACACATTGCCAATGCTGGAATAGTGTGTGTGTGTGTGTGTGTGTGTGTGTGTGTGTGATGCGGTCGGTAACACTTTATTTGTTTTCCATTTACAGAGCCAGGGCTGCACACACAAGGGCAGCTAGTGGTCTGTAAGGCGGTATTAGCTGAGTTAGCTGATTAAATACTTTACCTTGAATGACGAATACAATCCTCCCTTTTTCTCTCTTAGGGTATGTTCGTGCGACTTCAGCCCCATGAGAAGTACTGATGGCCAACTCTGAGCTGTTTGTGACTGGGTCGCCCTCTGTGGAGCAGCGGGATATGGATTTGGACGCACTAGGCTTTCTGGATTCATTTGGGGAGGAAAACAACACCGCAGAGAGATGCTACCGCTCTCATTCCCGCAGCAGCGTGCTTCAGGGCCTGCCCTTTGGAGGAATACCCACCGTCCTCGCCATCAATGTAGTCCTCTGGATGGTATGTACAGGGTAACGCTATTATTTACAAATAGTATTCTGCAGTGTTAGTATGCCAAGTCAAAGCATGAAGCCACCCTTTCCAGTAGAGGTGCCTCTGCAACACCAGGGAATATAGAGTGGGCAACGCTGGGGTCCATTGTCTGCTTTGACGGTGCAATCTGAGTCTAATTCAGTCTGCTATAGACCCATTCAATGTTTCACTGATTGGCTATGCACCATTGTGAACAACTATGCAAATGTTAATGTGGCTGACCTCATGGTCCCAAGATTCAATATCATCTAGCAATAGTGAGTATTGATGTTGTAGTTAGGTCAAAGAATCATTGATTCGTCATTGGTTTGTATTTGTAAACTTTTCATCCATCATGGTCCAGTTATCTTCAACTTATGATTTTCAAGATGAAAACTATTACATAAAGTGTTTAATGTGCATTTGTTGTCTTGAGTAGCTCTGTTTTCTATTAGAAGAATAGCGGCTGTTTCGCACGCTCACTCATTCATCATTTTTGCACAGTGTGTGTTCATACATGCATGCTGACCTCTCTCCGGTTGTTTCCAAGACAACCACATACTACTGTGATGGAAGATGATGGATCATTGTCGCTGCTGGATTTGGACACATCTATTTGTGCATTTCTCATGAGGCAGCCTTTAACTAGAGGGTAATGCTATGGGACAGGTGTTTTGAGCTTGTTTTCATAACTAAATGAGATGCTAAGGAGAGTAATGTGTGTGTGCGTGTGTGTGTCAGTGGCTCGTGGGGGGGGGGGGGTCTGTCTAAATTCAGCTGTTGTGCTTTTGTGCTTTTGCAGTTCTTGTTGCTAATATTCTCCTGTCTGAGGAAGGCGGCATGGGACTATGGCCGCCTGGCGCTGCTGATGGAGAACGACAGGTAAAGAAAAGAAGGTACTTCTCTGATTTACAACACTGTCAGAAACACACCGCAAGCCTGCTGGCCTCTGCTCGAGACCATGGAGTAAACCATCAAGATGGAGCAGCATTCTTTGTAGAAATCACGCTAATAAGTCCTGACACACGGCAGCCTACAGCTCCCTCTCCTGAGAATAAGGGGTACTGCAGGAGCATTGAGGCAATGCAAGTCAAGGAAAGGCAGCTTTATTTATAAAGCACATGTCATACTCTGTGGCCATTCAAAGTGCTTTACATGTTTCAAACAAAGTTCAGGTCTAATTAGCAGTTTACATGACTCTGTGGTGATTACTTTGGCCTGACATGAAACACTGTGCGTGCGTGCAGCTGTGATTAGTTCTGCCTGACCAGCAGCATTTTCGCAGCACCCCAGGGTTTAGCGGCATCTGCGTGCTTTGTCAAGCGGCCGACATTCACCGTAATTTAATTATCCGGCCAAAAGTGGCTCGCTGTCACATTATAATGGGGTTTGGCCAAGAGAGACTTCACCACTCACCAGACCCATTCATCACTCCACCATAATGAATTACGTTTATTTCTCTTCTCCATCATATCATTTTTAAGCACTGCCTGTTCTGTCTGGCGTTCATTTCTAGATGTTTAGCAGGGACAAGCACATGTTTAGACGGTCTGTATGAGTAATGTCTGCGTCGTTTGTTATATTTACACTCACAATCCACTCCAGGATATTTCAAGTGATGGGTCACTCACAACCATAGAGCTATATGGTTCACAACTATAGAGCTAAATGTCTCACAACCATAGAGCTATATGGTTCACAACCATAGAGCTATATGTCTCACAACCATAGAGCTATATGGTTCACAACCATATAGCTATATGTCTCACAACCATAGAACTATATGTCTCACAACCATAGAGCTACAGTATATGGTTCACAACCATATAGCTATATGTCTCACAACCATAGAACTATATGTCTCACAACCATAGAGCTATATGTCTCACAACCACAGAAATATATGTCTCACAACCATAGAGCTATATGTCTCACAACCATAGAACTATATGTCTCACAACCATAGAACTATATGTCTCACAACCATATAGCTATATGTCTCACAACCATAGAGCTATTAGGTGACAACTATAGAACTACATGGGTGACAATTCTGTTTTTCTATTGTTTTTTTTACACCTCAGTTTGACATCACTGTTCTATGGAGAGCCAAGCGAGAAAGAGAAGTCTCCATCGGAGTCCAGCCCCTCTGAATCCGAGGGCAAGGACACGGTGAGTTTTGCTAAATGAGCCCACGCTTGTGGCCGCACGCGTGCTGCAGTAAACCTGGCAGTAAATGGCCCCGCAGGCTGTATTGTCACATCCTGGGTGGCTGCCAGAGAGCTGTCTCCAACGTGACTCAGCGTGTGACTCCAGGGCACCTGTGTGACGGTGTGAGGTCACTCCCTACCATGTTAATATGGTTGTAGCACAGACTGGAGGCATCGCACGATGCACACGGAGCTGAGGCATCAATAAAGACGTTACTGCTTCAGGCTAGACCTATTAAAAATGTCTATCTGTGCCGTAGGTCCTATTGTATGCTAATGGAGCACGCAAGTTGGCATTGTCAGATGCAGCCTGCATCTGACTGTGCTTTGTACAGTAGCAGGCTTTGTAAAACCTCTGATTTAATAAGCAAAGAACGATTGAAAGTTTAACATATCCTGTTCACTTTGTAGGGCTTCTGCTCTTGGCTGGCATCACTTTACCATATGAAGTAAGTACAACTACAAGGCCTTTTAATTGTTTTCACCCTTCCCCCATAGTACCTTCCATCCTTTTATTGGTCCTCCGTCTTCAAAGCTGATGTCATCCACTAACATAAACTCTCATTAAGAAGCAAAGGCAAACAAGTCTGGGCTGAAGGTGATTAGTGGTGCCATGGTTACACATTGAATATTTACACTTGCTCATGTTTTACTCCACCTTGCCAATGTTATGCATTTTAAAGAGGGATTTCTACACTGCCCTTGGTTTCCATGGTTTTATTTTTGATTTTGGGTAGTGCTGTTTTTAGCCCTCGTGCTAGGGCCTCACCCTGGACTCCTTGGGAAGAACAAACCCACCCTGTGTGTTCTCAATGTGTGGGCCTCCACTAATACTGCATGGACCTCCTGTTTGTCTTTTATGACATTGGGTTTCCTGAGCCTCCCGCCCCGGGCTGTTCTGGGTAACCACAGCATTTGGCACCCGAGTAGCTGTGGCACGATTTTACTCTCTATATGATGCATGAGTTCTAGGCCCATTTGTCATCACAGCAACTACCCTAGTGTCTTAATTGTACCTTATGACGATGACACACCCCTCTGAATATGGTTATGTCTGTGTGTGAGGCTCTGTGTGGATCCAGCAGGCTTATGTTGGCCTGTGCTGTTGACCCCACCTCTCTCTCTCTCTCTCTCTCTCTCTCTCGGCAGGGATGAGGAGATCCGTAGTAAATGCGGCATTGACGCAGTGACATACCTGTCCTTCCAGCGCCACATCATCCTGCTCATGACCTTGGTGTGCTTGTTGTCTTTGGCCGTCATACTGCCTATCAACTTCTCTGGGAACCTCCTGGGTAATTCTTGACTCACAGCAGGGCCTGGGCCATCTAAAGGCCCAAGGAGATCCTTGGTCTCCATTTGTCCATCCATATGTGGACAGTACAGATTATTATAATTATTATAACCTCAAGAGATGTATGGGAGCTGTCTATGTCTTACTGTGTAAGGCCACACACGTCCCTACCAAGAATATGTTAGTTTGAATGAGCTACTGTATCTATGATGAAGGGAGGACATGTTGTAAGTGCTCTTCAGCAATTTATACATAAGGAACAATATCTAATAAGGTCTAAAGGTAAATGTGTGTAAGACAATTTTACAATTTTCGTAAGTAAGTTCAATTTAACGTACTTAAGAAAGTTGAGTTTGCAGCAGGCATCTGTTAGATATTTTGCTCAATGGTATTTATAGCTAGGCAGGGCATGTCAGGGGTCAAACCCATGGATTTTTGAGCTGGGGGTTGACCACCCTAACCTCAAACATATTCTCCTGAGTCCTGACCACATTATGAAACACAAAAGCTGTAATAAAAGTAAAACATTTGATCACAACAGTAGTTCACTTTCAAATTAAACTGAAAAACACTTCAACCCAGAGATTATATAATAATTAAAACCCAACCTATTTGGGGAAAACACATATATACACACACTCACAAAAGCAGCAATTCAGCAGTTTTGGCACTAGAACACTTTAATCTAACTGCCTGTGTAGAAAGTTCAGAATAAATGATCCCTCATTTCCTTTTAACACACGCATGTAGGTGTCAGAGGTAAAGATAGTGCACACACCCCAGAGCTAAATAGCAACAGAAATGCCATTTAGCAGTTAGTTGTGTGGTAGTAGAAAACAGTGACTAAGCCTTCCCATATGGAATGTAGACCAGAGCCATTATGGGGTACTGTATATGGGAACCTGGGTTGTCCACAACCATTTTACAACTGTTGGCTGTCATCTTTTTGGACCAGTGTGTCATTGGGTAATTAAATAAACCAACACAATTTAAGAGCCAAGAGAGTCATGGCAACTGAAAAACAAAGGGTGCCCAAACTAACATTGAGTGAGGCATAATGTTAATTTTCAGATCTTAATAATTTTTTCAAGAGTTATTTTGATTCAATACATTTTTTTTGAAAGGTAAAGTTGCTTCATTGTTTCCACCAGGCAAATCAATGATTGATTATTTGAGTTATTTGCAAACTTAAAAACAAACATCTTCCAATTTGTCTAAATGAATTATTTCTACAGGAGACAATCCAGAAAACTTTGGAAGAACGACACTGGCTAACGTTAGTGCAAAGTAAGTTGACATTTGTGATTTCCTGAAACATCCCAACGCCGCACCGAAGCCCTATGTATGCAGACATGCAGCTTACTCACTGTCGTGTTTTATGTGTCCCTGTAGAGACCGCTTTCTGTGGCTCCACAGTGTGCTCGCTCTGGTATACTTCGTCATGACCGTGTTGTGCATGGCCCACCACTCCATACGTCTGGAGTACAGAGAAGATGAGAAGGTCTGTCAGTAACAGTCGCACAGTACCCCCTTCTCTTCTACAGCTCAGACGATAATTGTTTCATGAGTACTTGTTAGTGCTGTAGAACATTTCAGGTGTCCCATGATACTGTGTACAGCAACGGTTTTCAAACTGTGGGTCGGGTCACTGAGTGGGAGTGAGTAGGTTGCGGAAATTGCAAGCGGCCATTTAACAAATGAAGAATATCAATGAAAGACTTCCGCGCTTTACCATCGCGTTGTCCCACTCATTGGTCGTGAGTTGTGGCAAAATACTTGTTCCTGATTGGATGAAATCCTATGCCGTGTGCAAACCATAGATTCTGGAGCGCTCTGCTCAAAAATATTTGGCGCACACACAGTTATAGCTTTAGCTCAGATGGATATGTATTTGAAAATTACGTTACTGGTACTTTGTGTTTGGTGGGCCTCTAAAGAGATTAGACCTCTCTAGGTGGGTCTTGGCACAAAAAAGTCTGGGAACCCCTGAAATACAGTACTGTGTGTTCTCTCATTTAAAATGTTTAGGTTTGTGTACAATGCACCCTCTACCACATTTTGGTTATTAATTGATGGTTAAACAATTGGTACAGTAGTTTCCGTTGTATACTGGAAGATAATTGACCTAGCCCAAGCCCCGCCCTTTTCACTTGTCCTACCTAGTTACTGTAACTAGATAGGACAAAACACCATAGAAAGCTATTAATGGAAAACAGACAGTTGACGGGAGATTACTAAGATTCCAAAAAATGCTCAACTGTTATTGGAGGATGTGCCAAAAGGGGGCGGGGCTTGGGATAAGTCAATTGGTAAGCTCTCTGGTTGTTTGCCTTATCTGTCACAGGTAGCCAGAACACTGATGATTACTTGCATCCCCCGAGAGATCTCAGACCCAGGACTCATCACCAAACACTTCCAGTAAGGCTCTTTAAGTGCTTTTCAAAACACCCACCCAGCTATCACCCACAGAGTGCTGTCACAGTGATGTCAAGTCCATCACACTTTATACAGTAAAGAGCATCCAGTCTGTAACTTTATACAGTAACTTCTTATTAAAGCACTGCATTTCGCTGTAAAGGTGTGAACCGCTATTATGTCTCACTTCCCTCAGTGAGGCCTACCCCAGCTGTACCGTAACTGACATTCGATTCTGCTTTGACGTCCACAAGCTGATGATGCTGGATGTAGAGAGGTACAGTCACCGCTGTTGAATAGAAAGATCTAGTCCACCATGAGCTCTTTCGTTGTTGTGGTTTCTGATTTCTATTGGATGTTGCATCATCCAATGGTCTCTGTGTTCCAGGAGGAAGGCAATGAAAGGCAGGCTGTATTTCACCACTAGGGCACAGAAGGATGGGAAGATTATGATCAAGACCCACATCTGGGCTCAGATATTCTGCTGTGACATTTGTGGCTTCGAGCAGGTATATATATATATATATATATCACTCCTCTCAGCTCGCACTTATGGTGCATGCATAGTTGTTGTATTGCCACTAGGTGTCACTGTAGTCCAGAGTTAAGATTATGCTGCAATATCAAAATACCTTGTCCATGTAAATCTATTAGGTGTCCAGCATCCACACAAAACAAAAACGTTTTTCCATCCTTATTCTGCAGGTAGATGCTGAGCAATACTACAGTGAATTAGAAGAGAAGTTGACGGACGAGTTCAACGCTGAGAAACATCGTATCTCTCTGAAGAGGCTGGGCATAGCCTTCGTCACGTTTCGGGATGAGAGGATGACTGCAGTGTGAGTGAGCTACCGTTTTAAAATCTAGGTCACACCTCACTGCGACAGGTGATGATGAATCAAAGCTAATAGCCTACTACAATTCGGCCTCAGCCAGTAAAATTCTCTCCTCCTGTTCAGTTGACTTCTTTTTCAACTGTCAAATGATGTGCGTCTGGACACAGGAACTAACAAAACGAGAAAGAAAAAACCTTCACCTTGTGAAAACACGATGCATTGCACCGACACTATAGGCTAAATTATAAAAATACAATGTGTCTTTATTGCTCTATTCACACAGCATTGTGAAGGACTACAAGCGGGTGCGGTGTCGCCGCAGACCCCAACAGTCTAGCATCACCACTGTGGTGCAGTCTCCCCACTGGGTGGTGAGGTACGCACCTGCACCCAACGACATCATCTGGTGAGTCCATGTAGGGAATGACAAGCATGCACAAAATGTTGTGCTTATTTAGGATAGCATTGTTCTTATTATCCATTGGTTTGAGCTTATTAAGTAATTGCATTGTAATTATTCAGATGTATAGACATACTATGTCCCATGCCCTTCTGGGAGGCAATAGAAATACTGTATTACTATAGTAAACACTGACTAGTGATACTGTAGTTGTTGTGGAGCAGGATTGCGGAAGCGCGCGCCCGCCTCTGCCGACCTGCGTACAAATTGTCTCTCTTGTGTCTCCCCTGCGGTCGGTCTCCATTGTATTAGTGTCTGAATTAACAGTGGAAATTGCTAGATCAGTTTGAGTGGGCTGTCCACGCCTCTTGAACAAAACACAGGGGGGAAAAAAGCACACGTTACAAAGCATTCTGTAAACCCTTCTCTACTGTGATTCATTTAAGAATGACTTGACATTTTTCTGTAATTGTTACCAAATGAAAACTGTGGCTTGCTAGTGCAATTACAAAGCTGATCGTATCAGTAAGTCATTTGTGAAATGAGCCACAATGCATGTGCTTTGTCTAGCACAGCCGTTAGCAGCTCGCTTCACTGACATTATGTAATAAGTGAGATATATATATATATATATATACAGTATATATACA
>JAODUE010021684.1:0-23718 GCA_027564755.1 Amblyopsis hoosieri | reverse complement strand
ATTAGATTACATGGTCGTTAATGTATCATGTTATATTAGATTAGATTACATGGTTGTTAATGTATCATATTATATTAGATTAGATTACATGGTCGTTAATGTATCATGTTATATTAGATTAGATTACATGGTCGTTAATGTATCATGTTATATTAGATTAGATTACATGGTTGTTAATGTATCATATTATATTAGATTTGATTACATGGTCGTTAATGTATCATATTATATTAGATTAGATTACATGGTTGTTAATGTATCATATTACATTAGATTACATGGTTGTTAATGTATCATATTATATTAGATTAGATTACATGGTTGTTAATGTATCATATTATATTAGATTAGATTACATGGTTGTTAATGTATCATATCATATTATATTATATTAGATTAGATTACATGGTTGTTAATGTATCATATCATATTATATTAGATTAGATTAGATTACATGGTTGTTAATGTATCATATCATATTATATTATATTAGATTAGACTACATGGTCGTTAATGTATCAAATTATATTAGATTAGATTACATGGTCGTTAATGTATCATATTATATTAGATTAGATTACATGGTTGTTAATGTATCAGGTTATATTAGATTAGATTACATGGTTGTTAATGTATCATATTAGATTAGATTACATGGTTGTTAATGTATCATATTATATTAGATTAAATTACATGGTCGTTAATGTATCATATTATATTAGATTAGATTACATGGTTGTTAATGTATCAGGTTATATTAGATTAGATTACATGGTCATTAATGTATCATATTATATTACATTAGATTACATGGTTGTTAATGTATCAGGTTATATTAGATTAGATTACATGGTTGTTAATGTATCAGGTTATATTATATTAGATTACATGGTTGTTAATGTATCATATTATATTAGATTAGATTACATGGTCGTTAATGTATCATGTTATATTACATTAGATTACATGGTAGTTAATGCATCAGGTTAGATTAGATTACATGGTTGTTAATGTATCAGGTTATATTAGATTAGATTACATGGTTGTTAATGTATCAGGTTATATTATATTAGATTACATGGTTGTTAATGTATCATATTATATTAGATTAGATTACATGGTTGTTAATGTATCAGGTTATATTAGATTAGATTACATAGTCGGTAATGATCCCAAGGGGCGATTTAGTTTGCAACCAGCCATCATAACATCAATACATAAAGTAATAAAAACATTAATGCATATAAAATACAGTAGTTGTCACCATAAATGTAAGCATTTAGGGCCTGTGTTACAGCAGCCTACTGTACGTACAATAGCAGTTTTGTTTACAGTTTGTTAAAACTCCAACTCAGAACAAATGATCTTAAATAGGATTGGTTTTGCTCTCCTAGCAAATATACCTCCTCTGATGGCAGGAGTTGACGCACTACATGAAGAAGGTGTAGCGGGAAGAAGGTGTTTAGAAACCACTAGTCATTGTTCAATCAATATTTGTTGTTCATAGGCTAAACTTTGGCTGTCAAGAACACTGCAGGCACACATTCAATAGGTTTATTAGGTTCCTATAGTAGCAGTAGCCTTGTGTCTGCTAACGTTGGCGAACAAATACAATTTGAAATGCCGCTACCACTTCTACGGTACTTTGTTTTCTTATGGAAAGATAAACTTAAGCATGCGATGAATTGATGGCTTACGGTACAGAGACATCCAGTCTTTATCTCCCTTTAATAAATGCTGAAGAGTTCCTCTATGGCTTTCTGGTGGATTGTGAGTTGGCGCTTTTTTAATATGCGGATATTCAGCTCTTAATCCTTTCGTGATAGTTTGTTATACACACATGCAACATGCACAGATGCTACTGAAGAGGCATATTCAACGATTTCAAAGTGACCCAGGTCATGAAACCAGTTCTAACCGGTTATGAGAGCTTAAAGTGTTACACCTTGATAATGTGTGTTCAGGTGTCAGGGCCCAAGGATGTGTATGCATGTGAGCATAAATGTGATAAGGGATGTATGAGGAGCATAGCACAAAGTGTAGAGAACAATCTGATTTGAATACTATGACTACCGTATTTTCCGGCGTATAAGACGACCCCCAACTTTTCCAGTTAAAATATAGAGTTTGGGATATACGCCGTTTTTCTGGGCACAGCGCCGCTCTTTCTCTTTTTTCCATACCCCGGGCGTCCCGGACGCCTGCAGCTTGCTCCGCCCTTCACCTACACCTTCCTAAGTCGTCTTATACGCCGGAAAATACGGTAGTTTGTGACCTGGTTCACTTCTCGAGTGCCTCCACACTACCAATACTGTAACGGCGGCCCAAGTCTCTCCGGTGGACACCGTTTCTTCCAACAAAGATTTAATTCAACAACTCAAACAGGCAAGAATACAAATGTCAAAGATAGACAGAATAACCCCACAAGGGTTTAAACCAAAACAAGGAGAGACCAACCACTCAATCCGGGAGACGGGTGCGTGGAAGCCCTGGCTACCACCTGTCTCAAATCAGTGATTTGTACTCCGGGGAGCAGGAGCGCGTGGGGGCGGCTGGCACCGCCCCGCCACGGGATGTCGGCGTGACAAATACTTCATTGCTGTGTAGTCAAAGTCATTTGAGTTGAAAAACTTCCCACTGTCAGTAAATTGAAAGACTTGTTTTAAACTCTTCGTTTGTTTCTGGTTATGAATCCAGACATGCACATCTGGCACAACCATACAGTATCCCATATTGTCACTAACATATTTCTGTCTACAGGGATGAATCAATCATTATTTCCTTAGCCAAAGACCCCCCCCCCCCCCCCCAAACAACTAAACAAAAAGAAACTAGAAAGAGCTGCAACACGCCTGATTTCCTTGCCAATTTATGACTCAACAAAATAAGATCCAGCCAGACAGATTCTTCACTGAACTAATGAAGGAAATCATATGTTTTGGAGACTTTTCTAGCTGTTGTACAGTATATTTGTGTTGTGTTCCCCACCTTCATTACCACTGCTTCGTCAGAGGAACACACGCAAAGGTTGCAAAAAAAGTTTTCATCAAGCTTTGTTTAGCTTTAGTTTGTTAGCTTCTCCCGTGATGGGGAGAATAATGCTTGGATTTGACCCGGTGGTCTCGGTGCAGGCTACAGTCAAACTGGACGAGCCGTGGTCGGTCATGTTCTCATGCTGGATGACCTGAGGGCTAGTGGTCACGCTGCATTTAGCGCTGCCCGGTGAAACGGCCCCTCCGGCTTGTTGTGAAATGTAACTACTGGCAATATAAAGTCAGTGTAAATGATGGACCTACACTAGACACCGGGCTATACGGTCCATTGGAGTAATGGACCGTTTTGTCACAGCAACGGAGCCTCAAAATAGTTCCCAGCAGTTAGCCTAAATACTAAAAGTACCTTATATCTATTTTAAATGTAAATCGGTACATTTATTGACTGCTAAATCACAAAAATTAAGTTATATATCTTTATATTTATATTCAAATTGCAAACCAAGCAGTTCCTGGAACTATTTTGCCATAGGTTTAGCCTCTCCATGGACCATGTGACCGTTGAAAATTTCAAACTTCCGTTGGCATAACTCTGTTCTTTCCATGGCTCTGAGTCCGCCTATTCTTTCTGGACATGTGCATGTGAGAACTGCTAAGTTCCTAGTTTGCAGACAGTACAACTGTAGGATCCCGTGTCAACACGTCTGGGCTCAGAGTACATGCTACAGGAATTATTCATATCAAAACAATGTCACTGCCAAAGAGATATTGTCGTACAGTATGGGGAAACAATGTCTGACCACGTAACACGCAGCTTGAATCTGAAATGTGTTTGTGCACATGCATGTATCTGCGTATTCGTGTGTGTGTGTGGCCACTTAGGTGTACATGTTTTCCATGTATCTCTGGATCTTGATTGTAGATGTTGACACTGTGTGTGTGTGTGTGTGTGTGTGTGTGTGTGTGTGTGTGTGTGTGTGTGCGTGCGTGCGTTTCATCCATTCTTTCGCAGGGGGACCTAGGCCCTCAGGGACCTCATGGACTGCAAGGCATGTTGGGCACTCAGGTAAGCACAATGGTCACCTTCACACAGGAACACTTTAGCTAAATCTACCATGCATGGCCCGATACAAAGTTAATTTACGCCAAGACAGTTCTCTGCAGAAATACCGGTGCGGCCTCAGATTGATCATAGGTACTTGGGAATGTAATTAATGTTATACTGTGTACTCAAAATACCCATTAACGCCCCCAGAGAGAAATAATTGGCAATATTGTGGTGAAATCGGTGTACCTCCCCATTGACTTGCATGGAACAGTGGGTCGTTGTGGTCTGCGTAAAATAGGAAAAGTCCCCCCTCGACAGTGCCGTTCCCTAGCAGCCATCTCTGTTGAATTCCAGTCTATCGTTATACTGTAGTTGGCCATATGGCTCTGATCTGGAACCCCCCTCCACTGTCATGCATGGAAACCCTAACCCTGTGTTCGCATGGAGGGAGGCATGCTTGTCGCTTATGGTCGCCCCTGGCACGTGGTTACTGATTGGTTGGATCGTTAGAATCATCAACGCATGTCACGTTGCCTTCACCCTCGTTGGTGGTCGCCGTGTCGCATCGCTCAGTATTTACATTCAATTGACCTCGTCTGTTTTTGGTCTGAGCTGCACTAACACTCTGCTCACGTTTTGTACATGTGATGTCTGTGTGTGCATTGTGGTTTATTGCTTGTTGTTGTGTTTTTTATTTTTTATTTTAGCCAAATAGTGAACATCTGAGCTGTTAGTGATCAGCTGACAGCTCAGCTGGGGATTGATTGATTGATTGATTGATTGATCTTGGTCTGAGCTGGACTAACGCTCTGCTCACGTTTTGTACATGTGATGTCTGTGTGTGCATTGTGGTTTGTTGCTTGTTGTTGTGTTTGTTTTGTGTTCATTTTATTTTTTTTACGTTAATTTTAGTTTTAAAATGTTCAAATGGAAACTGAATCTAAACCCATGACCCTCTCTGACACACACACACACACACACACACACACACACAGGGACCAGTGGGACAAGCCGGCCTGCCTGGATTGAAAGGTGATAAGGTGATC
This sequence comes from Amblyopsis hoosieri, assembly GCA_027564755.1. Classification (NCBI taxonomy): domain Eukaryota; kingdom Metazoa; phylum Chordata; class Actinopteri; order Percopsiformes; family Amblyopsidae; genus Amblyopsis; species Amblyopsis hoosieri. Next base: position 18,631 of record JAODUE010021684.1, on the reverse strand, counting down.
TAAATATTTCTATTATTGCAGTGCATCATGTGTGTAGTCTGTTCCTGCTGCGTTGTTTACATGAGCCACACTGAGCGATACGAAGATGTGTGTGTGTGTGTGTGGGGGGGGGGGGGGCCTGTAAGCGTCCTACCCGTCAGACAGAGGCCTCTCCCCGCCCTTTGAAGTTGGAGTCAGCCATTGTAAGCTAATACTCAAATATGCACTCAAATATAATACCCACATTTTTGGGGACAAATTCTGAGAATTCGGTGTGTGAAAAATAATCTGGTGTTTCTACGCAGCCCTGGCTCTGTACATGGGAGCACAAACAAAGTGGTGCAGACCGCACCACACAACACTGTCCCAGCCATGGCAGTGTGTAGGGGGCGGGGCTTCTGAGGGAGCAGTCTACAGCGTTGAAGGGAGATGTTGTTGTTGTTGTGATCAGAGCAAATGTCTCCAGCATCGCTGACTCCACCTTTAATGCTTGTAACTGTGCTCACTGTAGGTCATGTTAGAACAATGATTGGAGGGTCCACTAGTGTACCAGGGTTTCCAAATGATCAGAATCTTTCTTTGCAGCTTTAATGGTGTTTTTAATGCATGTGATCTATTTTGTGTGGGTGTGTATGTGTGTGGGGGTGTGGCTGTCTCTTTCGGTGTGTGTGTGTGGGTGTGTATGTGTGGGGGTGTGGCTGTCTGTGTGGGTGTGTGTGTGTGTGTGTGTGGGGGTGTGTGTGTGTGCGTCTGGTTATGTGTGTGTGTGTGTGTGTGTGTTTTCGTGAGTGTGCGTTTATCAGCCGCATCTTGTCAGGGTGTGTCGTGTGAAAATGCTGAAAATAACCACGCTAATCTTTTCTCTCCAGTCTCCCATAGTACTTAGTACAGTCTTAATGATAATGTACTGTAGTTGGATCGCCGTGGCAACGTTGTGTTGTGTTACATTGCCATGTGATGCTGTGAAACGCAGGGTGAAGTGGGACAAAGGGGAGAACCTGGAGAGATGGGTTACCAAGGAGACAAGGTACACAATCACACAACTCATATATATAATTCTATTCTCACTCTTATGTACTCAGCACTTTAGTATTAGGAACCTTGTTGGATGATCTCATTTTATATTGCCGTGGTAGTAGTCATGGTGACAAGATGCTGTAACTATTCTGATAGTATATTTGTTGCTACAACTGCTGGTGTACGACCTGTCCAACTAATTACACATATACTACATGTAAGTCGCCTTGGATAAAAGTGTCATAAATGTAATTACAAACGCATTAAGGTAGATTGTTGTTATTAATGTGACATATTAATGAAACTGACTGACTTTACTGTATTGTACAATTATGAGATTCAGATCGATGTGAGACAAATCCTGGCGCGCTAAGCAAATGTCTAAAGCAAGCCAAGATAATGCAAACTATAGGAAGTCATAACTAAACATTATCTTAAAATAAAACAATGTTTGTCATTCACGTGAATTGTCACGATCGTGCATTGTATTAATTAATCGGGTTTAACCATTTACATGGTAGAATTCTTCTTTCAATTGGGTCATGGAACGAGTTATACTACCTCTCTGCTTCGGAATGAAATTTTCGATCAGGTTGGCCCTTTCTCTTCCGATCGTGGTGTTGATATGGAGCATTTTCTTTCGGGTCGGGCTTTCATCCCGATCCCAATTGGAATAACAGGGTCCATGTACTGTATACGCAGCTACTGACGTGTAGAAGAGTCAGAGCTTTTGTTACTGGAAACACACAGTGAAGCAAATGGGGTTTATTGGTTCTGGTTTTGATCCTTTTTAGGGGGCCGCTGGTTTGCCGGGTCCTGTCGGCCCACGAGGAAAACCTGGTCCACCGGTATGTGAATGTGCATGGCGCCCAAGCTGTTATTAGGAAGCCCCAGTCTAAACGAATGGGCCGAGACAGAGAGATCTAATATAGTTGGGGAGAGACACTATCTAAATGAATTGAGAAAGAGCCATAACTGCACTTTCAGTGGTCACCATGGACATAAATACTGCATGAATACAATCACCAGTCAAACCTGATATAAACATCTTAAAACATTTGGTGACTTTGTGGGTGACCCCCAAAATATGATGACTTATATGTTTTCCCACACAGGTTATACTACTATGCACAAGCAACTGTCAACTGACATCAGTGCAATCACACTATTATCAAACTGGTTACGTGTCGGCCATTATAAAGCAGACGCTTTTCCTGCCACACTTTCTATTATGTACTTCTTCCATAGAGTTTCGTTCACAGTTTTCTTGTATGTGTCTCTTCTATAATATATTAGGCTCTGCCGCTGCACACAGTAGTTGCACTCAGAGTTATGAACCATATACCATACAGGATGGTTTATGCGTACATTTGTGTTACTTTCCCTGTCTCATCACATAAACCACGTTTAATGGAGAGACGCCCAGTAAACACACAGTAAAGTTCAGTTGTTCCCCCCTTGGGCCATGAAACGTTTGTACTTGTAAGACACAAAAAGCACCACAAGTCCGGCGGCCATGTTTTTTACGATGCAAGCGCACGATCTACACTGCTTGGCGCAAGTGCATTCAGGGTGTGTCCACATTCACTTTTGCTAGTTTAACTGTGGAAAACCTGCTCTCAGAGCCAGGCACATGGTTCCTAGGGTTGTACTGACATTAATCATGGGTGTGTATTGGTCGTAGCGCACAATAAACCAGTCTCCCATTCCCTGTAAAAGCCAGGTGCATTTGCACCTTGGAGGATTGCTGTTATAACAGCAGATTATACACGATATAACAGAGAATGCTTCTCTGCAAAGGTAGCTCTACTCATGCGACATCTACGCCAACAGCAGGACTAACCCAAGGCTCCCTGACATATGTTACCACACAATCATCTTTTACATTGTACATTGTATTATTTTTAATCCAACATGTACATTGGGCCTATAGGTATAGGTGAGAGGGATGCTTTATTGTGATCACATGGTCTTGGTCACATGTTTTGTATTTTCCAACAGGGCAAAATGGGTGAAATGGGGCCTCAAGGATTGCCTGGTCCAGCAGGCCCTGAGGTAAGACAAATAGCCGTTGAATATAGCATTATTAACAGAGAATGGCATTTAGCAGAGAGGGTGCAATATATGGCACTTCTGCATATTTTGAACCACCCAGCATTCCATGCAAGTAAATGGGGAGGTCTACGAATGTCACCATACTATTGCCCATTATTTCTCTCTGGGGGCGTTAAGGGGTATTTTGAGTATATTACATTAATTCTCAAGTATCTACAATCAATCTTGAGGCCTCAATGGTATTTTTGGGGTAACTGACTTTGCTTCAGGCCATGCATGGTAGATTTAGGCAGGAGGAAGGGGGCCAACTGATCCCGCTACGGGGCATGTTTTGCACCTCAGCAGCAGTTGACCTCGCTGGTACCGGAGGCGATAGTGTATGAACATTAAATTCATGCCACTCCACCTCAGGCCCAGAACGGTAGGGGCTCATAAGAGCTGTGGGTGTTATGGTATTATCTCAGTTAACCGCACAGCTCACAGTATTGACCCCTACTTGCACTCCCTGTGCGTAGAGGTGCATGCCCACTGCCCAGACTCTATGACAGGCCCACTGCCCAGACGGTGCCCAACTGACACCAACGTTCTACAGTTGGCAGTAGTGGGTTGCAGTCTTTAGAATGTTGAGAAAACCACCTGCCTGTCCAAACTGCCCAGACTGTGACTGACGTGAATGTTATTCGCGTTCCTCCGTCCAGAAACTACGGCGAAGTGAAGTGAGTAATGGACAGTTAAATAGCCTCATAGACACCTTCAATGAAAATCATGTGCGCTAACATTGTATTGAGTTGTCAGGACAACACACTTATATTGTGGTTTGTTGGGAAACTGTGCAGACGTTCCACAACTTCACCCGACCCGACTGGACATGTCAAATTCTAAAAACTCCAACCAACTAACACCAACTAACACTGACTGACGGCTCACACTGATCCAACAGTTGGCGTTGGTTGGAGTCTGGCATGTGTGCAAGCAGTTCAGGCCTTCCTTCCTTGTTAGCAATATCGACCTGTGACAAATGAAGTTCTACTTTATAATAATTATATAAATTAACCAGTCAGAGCTTGCTAATGTGGCTCGGGAAAGGGAAGTTTGGGGTCCCTTGCTGGAGCTGCTGCCCCCGCGACCCGACTCTGGATAAGCGGGAGAAGATGGATGGATGTCCCACTGTACTCTCTTACTGTTACATGTTCCACGTTGTAAAGCATCTTTGGGTCCTTGAAAAACCCTACAGTATATAAATGCAATGCATCCAGTCGTCCTCAGGAGTAACACCGTTGTCTTTTCCCCTCAGGGGTTTCCTGGTGACATTGGAACCCCGGGTCCCAACGGCCCACCGGGAATACAGGTAGGCTACCGCAGGATAGCTACAGTACAGTGTGTTACGCTGACACCACCATCGGTGTATGTGAATGTGTGCGTGATTGGGTGAATGTGAGGCCCTTAATGTTATGATGTTCAGGATCATTATTATGATTATAAATAATAATAATAACAATATAATATTTATTCACAATAATCGTTCATTGTGCTTGTGTTCTAGGGTCTGCAGGGGGCCAGGGGCCCCCAGGGGCCACCAGGCCCAAAGGGAACTGAGGTAAGACCCTGCTCTGCGTCTCTCCGGCAGGCTGCATGCTCAGACTGTGTGTTGATTGCAGAGGCAGTGGAAACTATGACCAGCGGATACACTTCCACTGAAATATCTGAAATATAGCCTTGTTTGGTTTTTATCACCTCCAGTTACACTTGAGGCAGAAGGAAAGAGCTCTGTGTGTGTGTGTGTGTGTGTGTGTGTGTGTGTGTGTGTGTGCGCGTCTGTGTGGCTGCGTGTGTGTGTGAGGAGCATGTTCCACAAGGTGTAGTCATGGCTCTCTGTAGGGTTTCTTAGCTGAGCGTGGGGATGGTGGAGGAGGGGGGGGGGGGGGGTGTCCTGAACAGAAGGCTTTGGCAGGGGTACTGTAGCTTACACCTCGAGCACCTTTCCATTGTGCTGTTTTCACGGTGTCTGTTTGGCACACGGATCTTTCACGTGCACACACGTGAACTTTCCTGGCATGAGCAGCTGGCCGTGTCAGTCGACACGCGCCACGCCGGTGAGAATGTAGCAATGTGCACGTCATAAAGGCACAATGTGTAAAACACAAGGCCTCTCATTCTTGGGCAGGGCGGCTCCACACATGCGTTTACACTTTACATTTACAGCGTTTTGCAGACGACTCGCATGTAGTACATTTGTCAGTAGTTGGTCAGGTCATACGCCAGCTGGAGTCAGACCACATTATGTGGGACAGGTTAGCTTAGTGGTCTGGGAGAACCCACACCCTCCCAGCAAGAAGGTTGTTGGTTTGATCCCCAGAGTTGGACTACCTGTAAGCATCCTTGGGCATTATAAGTCGATTTGGATAAATTACCTAATTGTAAATATATTACAATAGTTACAGCACACGACTGTGTCAGCATATTAGTACTAATGGCCTAAATAACAATGTGCATAATAGGATAAGAGCAAAAATATATATTTATGTATTTAAATAAGATACAAGAGCATTCAAAGAGAGACACGAGATTGTGGGAGTGACTGCCAGGAGGAGGTGAGGTATTGTATAACCTGGTGGATAGCAGATAGAAGATGAGCCTTTCTTCATCCCCATATGGAAACCACAGCGCCCACTATAGCTTGTCAGTCTTTCCATTTTGTGCTCAGTAGTCTGAAATGGCTACAAGACCCGGGGATGTCATGCATCAGATTTCACCCAAAAGTGTGATATCATTTCTGGATTGTAACCAATTATATCTGACCTATCCTGCAACCTTCATCCATGTAGCCAATCAATATACAGTAGGGCATGTTTTAAACACACAAGCCAAGTGGAACACAATGTTCATCTCCATGGGTGGAAAAATATCTGTCCAAAATGACAGTTGGAACTTTTATTGACACAATATGAGGGCTGCACATTCTCACTCATACTGAAACCTGTTTATTAATAATTTATTTAGCAATATGCTGTCCTGTGAGATAATGCCACTTTACATTATGCTGTCCTGTGAGATAATGCCACTTTACGCTATGCTGTCCTGTGAGATAATGCCACTTTACGCTATGCTGTCCTGTGAGATAATGCCACTTTACATTATGCTGTCCTGTGAGATAATGCCACTTTACGCTATGCTGTCCTGTGAGATAATGCCACTTTACGCTATGCTGTCCTGTGAGATAATGCCACTTTACATTATGCTGTCCTGTGAGATGGGATGCTGTGCATTTACATTGAGCAATTAATCAATCTCCTGGCGATGAAAGTGTTTTTCATGCTAGCGTGCGACAGGATATATTAGCGCGTGGCTCGTGGGTGAGAGTTGACAGCAACCCGGATCTTTAACGGATGTTTAAGAAACTGACGTGTGTTTATGCAGGGTGACGAAGGACCCCTTGGTCCCCCCGGTGGTCCTGGGCCCACTGTAAGTGACACACACACACACACACACACACACATGTTCACAATTATATAATTGGTCTGATCAAACTGATCAAACTGTGCGTGTGTGTGTGTGCGCGTGTGTGTGTGTGTGTGTGTGTGTGCGCGTGTGTGTGTGTGTGTGTGCGTGTGCGTGTGTGTGCGTGTGTGTGTGTGCGTTTGCAGGGAAGAGCAGGAAGGAAAGGGTTGACTGGTGAACCTGGCCTAGAAGGACTAAAGGTTAGTCTACGTCTTGTCCTGTCAATCATGTCGACAGTCAACATGCCTGCATCTCAACTGTGAGGGAGTTGTTTTGATTCATTCTCAAGAATGACGCATTAACGCACAGATTTCTTGGAATATATCACACCACAAATGTTTCTTCAATGCGTACGGGTATGCATGAATATATTTCATGTTTTAAATCATGTCTCAAATCTTTACGATGCATTTCATATTATGTCTTATGTGGCAACTGGAGATAAAAAAAAAACATTGTATTAAAAACCATGAACATGTTTTTCATCAAGTATCCATTCAAAGAATGGCTCCCAAATGAATGTAGATTTACATTGTTTTGAAGAAAACCTGCCACTGAGGCTTCTGTTTTGACAACTATCTCAACAAAATATTATTTATTGTCAGGGTTAATCCCAAGGTTTATTGGGTTAATCCCAATATAAGTGGATGATTGCTCTAATGAAACAGTTTCCATTAGGAAAAACAGGCACTATATACTTAATGTGTTTGTAGTAGTTATCACCACCTTTTTGAGGGAGTGGAAAAGGACATGGTCTTACTTTTGTAGCTCAGTTCACTTGCCAAAGTATGATCAAAGTTCATACTGCAGCTCTGTAATATAGGTGAGGGGTCATACGTAGCAGCTCATTTGGTTTAGCCTGGCTCCGCCCGACTATTTCTCTCACCTCAGTTGTCGCTGAGGTTATAGTTGAGAAACCGTGCTTGATTTAGTGTTCGCACAGCCACCCTGTATGGCGGACCAATCAGCAGCCAGTGGGAGTGGCTAAGTGTGGTGACAGTGAAGTCAAGTGTTTGTTTGTGGAGATGGTGGTAGAGCTAGATGAAGAGATACAAACAGTTGAAGCAACAGTGATTGGTTAAAGGCTGTACAATAGTTTAAAAATCAGCCTGACGCCCATATGGTGCAACGACCCTATTCACCAAGTGCATTGTGGGCCTTGGGGAACTAATGTTGTGTACAGAAACACTGTAAGTGCGTTAGTGGATCCAGATTGAGCCTGGAAGGCTATGGTGCAATTATTCCATCCATCACAGGTTGCTTTTGAAGCTTTGTGCGTGGAATATTTGCTGACTTCCCAGACTCTAGAAAAGTGGGCGTTTCATAATTATATATTTTTTTGGAGGTTGTGATGAGCTAAAACAGTAAATCCATGATGTGCCTCCTGGATCCAACTAGCGCCTTCAAACGGAACCATTCCAAGCTGCCAAATGTAACCATACTGTATACTGTGTGAATTACGACTATTGAGTTACTAACATGTGCAAATTACATCCCGCTGGTGTCCTCGAAGGCTCATTCCCTGCTTAAAACGTCACCTTTCCTAATGAGGAGAGAAAAGGAATTCACCCCAGGCTATCATTACACATAATAGGAATCAGCAGATGAGGTCATGGCTGCCGTGTGTGTGTGTGTGTTAGTGTGTGTGTGTGTGTGTGTGTGTGTGTGTGTGTGTGTGTGTGTGAGGTTGTGTGTGTGTGTGTGTGTGTGAGTGTGTGTGTGTGTGTGTGTGTGTTAGTTTGTGTTTGTGTGTGTGTGTGTGAGTGTGTGTGTGTGTGTGTGTGTGTGTGTTTGTGTGTGTGTGTTAGTGTGTGTGTGTTAGGCTGTGTGTGTGTGTGTGTGTGTGTGTGTGTGTGTGTGTGTGTGTGTTAGGCTGTGTTAGTGTGTGTGTGTGTGTGTGTTAGGCTGTGTTTGTGTGTGTGTGTGTGTGTGTGTGTGCGTGTGTGTGTGCGTGTGTGTGTTAGGCTGTGTTAGTGTGTGTGTGTGCGCGCGTAAACACTCATGTAGCAGGCTAGCAGGACAAGCTAACCAGCGGTGTTGTTTTTTTCTTGTTGCAGGGAGAGAAAGGAGACCTGGGAATCATGGGGAAGGTCGGACCACAGGTGAGTCTTAGCACTGTTGCAGGCTATAAACTGTATGTACACACACACACACACACTAGTAATGCCACCTTCATGTTAGACCAAAACACGTGCTTTTAGCCCCCCCTCCCTATTTAAACAGAAAGGATCCATAGTGTCGAAGTGTTGAAGCCCAACCGTAACAGGATGCAGGATACAATGTTTTTAGCCACGTTAAAGGTGGAGTCAGAGATTGTAAGATAATGCACTTTTGATCAAATTTGGCGAATATCTCCCCGCGGTCCACTAGCTGCCTGTTCTGAAAAGATCATCTGGTGTTTCTATGCAGCCTGGCTCTGTAAATTGGAACACAAACAAAGTGGTGCAGACCTCACCACACACCACTATCCCAGGCATGGCAGGGTGTGTCCAATGTGTGATCTGCATCTTGTAGTGGGTCAGTGGGTCCTGGGGAGCCCCTGCCCCTGCCCTGCATCTTATAGACGTCTCCCTGCTCCAACACACCTGATCTCACATAAATGGGTTCTTGAGAGTGAGTGAATGAATGATAATCTCTGCAGAATCAGGTGTGCTGGTGCAGGGAGACATCTACAACATGCAGGACAGTGGGTCCCCAGGACCAGGGTTGGGCATTCCTGGGCCAGCCCCACACAGGATGAGAGACTCATCAATGATGTCACATGGATGATGTCACATGGATGATGTCATATGGCGATAGCAAATTATTTCTCCCTCTCTCTCAGATGTCAGTTGTCAAATAGTAATCGTAAATAATGAGTTACTTGACCTGGCTGTACTCTAAATACACGGGGAAATAAATATTAAATATTAAATCTACAGTATTATGCATACTAAATATTTCTATACAAACTGAAGTCCAGCACTGTGGTGCAAAATGTGCTTCCTCAGCCAGAGGCAACCACACCGTCTACCAGGGGGGCTCTTGTGTTTTGCAACTAGAGCGAAGATCCTGTAACTACTATTGGCAGTCAGATAACTGACTGGTTGACATGGTTACCTGCAGCGTGGAGGCACAGCAGGGGAGTTGCTCGCAGGCCAAAGGACTAACATCACACCTGTGAAATGTTGATGCGATTCTGCAGTTCCAGCTTTGTTGTCGCCCTCTAGTGGGTGATGACGTTCAGTCCAGTCCATTCCATTGCAGGGAACAGACCAGACAATGAGTTACAAGGAGGGTAGGTGCTGGGCGGAGACTTTTTGGGCGTTAATGGGTATTTATATATTACATTAATTCCCAAGTACCTATGATCAATCTGAGGCCACAAGGTTATTTCTGCAGCAAACCTGTTTTGGGGTGAATTGTTTCAGCCCATGCATGGAGTACTGCACAGCAGACTGCCGTTACTGACACGCCCACATAAGAGCGCTCCCGTAAAAATGCGTTACATGGCTCCTTCTTATTATTCAACCATCTTTGTTTCGGCAAAGCGGAACTTACATGAGAGACTATCTCCTGGTGTTCTCCTGGTGTTGTCATGTGTGTTGACTGCTCTCCTCCTCCTCTTCCCTCCTTTCTCCTCTCCTCCTCTTCCCCCTCCTCTCCTCTCTAGGGTCCTATTGGTCTAATTGGGGTAATTGGGCTGATGGGACCTCCTGGTGAAAAGGTAAGTGTTGAGCACTACACCACCACCCTACTATTAGGCTGTCAGTGAGTGTCAGTCAGGGCCTGTTATTAGCCGGGGGGCGGGGAGGGGGGGCCTGCACATGCACATCAGAAACCATCCTGCCCGGCCCACGCAAGGACGGACTCCTGTCTCTGCACCTTAAGAACTGACGGGAGCAGCGTAGAGAGAGAGCCTCCATTTAACCGCTCTGTTGCCATATCACCTGAAACACAAACAGTATAGCATGCAAAACGATGACGTGCTCTTTTTTTGGGTGGTTGCTGGCAAACTCAACACTTAACAATATTTGATATTAAACGGATTCAGTGTGGACAGAGAGGTTGCGATGCAACGCGACCATAGTCGGACGCTCGCTTGCCGTTCAGTTAGCATGCGGTGTCAGCAAGAGAGAGACCGCTCGGCTAAATGTGGCTAACGCGAGAAGTGGTTAGCATATCTCTCCCTGTGTGACCTTGGGCGTGACCTTGGGCGTGAACTACCACTTACCTGTTTACATTAACGTTCCGGACCAGCTGCCACAGATGTTTTGTGTTGTTTGTTTTAACAAGAAGATTGTTAACCAAGGAAGCGTGTTGGGGTTTATCTTTCTCAAGGTCCCAGGTCACCGTTTAATGATCTCCCTAACTCTCTCTTTGTGTGTCTCTCTCTCTCTCTCTCTCTCTCACTCTCTCTCTCTCTGTTGCCCAGGGCGACCGAGGCCCAGCCGGCCCATTGGGCACACCTGGGGAGAACGGGCTACGTGTAAGTGGCGGCACAGGAAGCACCTGTCGTCATGGCGATCTGTCGTCACGGCACAGACACCTTCCCTCGGCGACCAATCACGTTTCTGTGAAATTGAGAGACAGCGAGAAAGGATGGGAGGGTTCCCTCTGCTTTATCACCATGGCTACAAGGCTGCACTTGACCAGAGCCATGTAGAAGAGAGGGTTGGTCGATATTCTCAACGGTCACATGGTTCATGTAGATGCAACAGTTCCAGGAAGTGCATAGTGGGCAGTTTAAATGGCTAAATGCAGATACACTGCAAGTTTTGGGTAATTTGTAGTAAATAAATACATCGATTTACATTTACAATATAATGTATAGGGTACTTATTCGTATTAGCATTTGTGGCTAACGTCTGGGAGCTGTTTTGAGGTTCCAAAGAAAGAAACTGTCCAACGGAGCGAACGGAGTTGACGAGACTCTCTCTTCTGCATGGCTCTGCTCCAGATGCTATGCCTGGAGATCCATCGTCATGGCGCAGATACTGAGCACTCCAGACACCACATTGAGGCAGCTGGATCCCTTCACTTGGCAACCAATCACGTTTCTGTGAAACTGCTGTGAAAACAGCAGTTTTGGAAATGTTTGCCACTTTTCTTTAAGAGGACACAGAGCTCCACAAACCTCTTACCAGATATCTACTGTAAATGAAACCTTAAACCTTGTTTTTCCCACGGCTGTGTCTTAAACCCAGTCCAGTCTGACCAGTGGTGTGTAGTTGTTGTTGAGACACAAGCCTGAAAGTACACTAGGAATTCTCAATACTGATATTGGTGATTATAAGCTTATAAGACATTGTATGTACATAATAACATTATGTACATATTACCTTAACTCACAGTTCACATGTGTTACACCAACATGACCTTCTACAACCCTGCAGTGAACATGTCAGACATGTTTAATTTTTACAGTAAACAGACTTCAGTCTTCATAAAGTTTACCTAACGGTGGCCCCATAATATTTAATAAAATGCATGTATATAATAGACCGTAGATACAAATGACCCTTAACCTCTATTGTTGTAAAGTTAAAGGGACCCTCCTTGATCCAAGTCAGTAATACACAGGCGCTGTAACACAATTGAGGAGACCACCTTTAACAGGCTGAACATTAGCTCACTCGCTGTTCATAAAGTCAGCCGTAGCCGTAGCAACTGTCTGCTAGCTGTCTGCTAACAGTCTGCTAACAGTTTTAGAGGTGAACTGTCCTGATGCCGAGGGGGAGAGAGTAAGAGAGGGAGAGAAGGGGGGGACAGAGGGAGAGAGAAGGAGGGAGAGAGAGGGAGGGAGGGAGAGACTACATCTGGTAGGTATTATGGCGTGTGTAGCACATGTTGCTCTTTGATCCCCCCTGTAAAAAGGGGGGGGGTTGGGCCTCAAGATAATGGCTTCAACCATGTGGCAATGAGGATTGACTGTAGAACAATATCAGGGAACATTACACTTTGAACGTGATTTAATGTGCTATGGTTTACTCCTATTATAAGCACCGATTAACATTATACCGCTACTTGGTATGGAAAGAAACATTACTTTGGGTTCTGTCAGTCAAATGTAACTAAAGTAACGTGTTGGAACTGGTTGGAACTCTCCGCAACACTCCTCAACCATGCTCAAAATCTAAAAGTCTAAAATGATCCTATAATTTAATTATAATAATCTTTCTTGCACTCTGCAAACCGCATGCCACCACAACATCCCAGGAATAATGTGTGATAAATGTGCCGTACTTATGTGCCGTGCTAATGCCAAATTGTGTTCTTCATAAGGGTTATCCGGGTTTGGCAGGCGGTCCTGGAGACTTTGGCATGCAAGGTGCTTCTGTAAGTGTCACTCGACGACAACGCTAATATCCAATTTGTTCTTTGCATCCGACTGCATCAGAAAACTTTCATGTTTAGGGGGCAGTGTGGATGAAAACTGGTCTGGGAGTTTAGATGTTAGACCTTGAACAGGGAGGGAACTGGATAAACTGTCTCTTGCCTTCCCTTCTTGGCTGGCTATAAATGAACAGATGCTAAAATGAACGTTGTTACCGTAATAGAGGATGTTGGAGTGCTGTTGTAAACACAACTATAAGGGGGATATTATGATAAACCCATTCCCCACATTGTAGTTAGGCTTTAGTTAATGTGAACAGAGTACTTTAGCAGGCGACACACACACACACCTGCTCTCCGTCTCCCCCGCCTCTCCTCTTCAAATCTCCGTCTACCTTTCCTTGTCTCCCAGGGTCCCGCGGGGCAACGGGGCCTTCCAGGAATAGTTGGGACAAAGGGCGGAGGGGTGAGTCTACTTTGTTTCCCGTACTGGGGTGTCTTAGCGCTTTGTGCTCAATATGTATGTGTGCGTATGTATGCAAGTGTACAGTATGTTAAATGTATGTGTGTGTTAAATTAATTATTAATCAAGTAAATATCTTTTAAATCACATTTTATGTGACGGAGATCGTCCGTCCCCCTCGGGGAATCGAACCCCGATCTCCCACGTAGAGAACGGACGCTCCTACAAGGCAGGCCAAAAACCCATGGGCCCTGGCCTGCGTCGCCAGTGCGTCCTATGAGGTGTCGGAGAGTGAGGATTAACTTAACTGCACAGCTACCTGCTGGCCACCGTTACATGCGCGTTTTGGTGCGAGATTAGCTTAAAACATATATTTCTACATGTGTAGAATGCTCATTTGTGAGTTTAGCAGGACGTTGCGGGCTTCAGCCTGCCACACATGCACAGTCAACGTGCACAGAAGTCCGTACAAACACATGTTTGTGCAGAACATACAGTCCGATGTGGATGACGAGATTTGCGTCATCCACATAGTCCGCAGAAGCAAACCTGGGCCTACAGACCGGCTGTTAAATTGCTGCCACGTTCAGATACCTTCTCCTCTCTCTGTAGAGAATACACACAATCAGTAGATGCAGTGATCAGCTTTGTAGACACATTAGAATTTGTTTTGTTTGTTTCCTGTCTAGGGCCTACCACACTCGAGGCAGTAATTCATTCATCAAGTGCTATTCTATTGTTTAAACTCTGTGAATGAACTCAGATGTGGAGTTTTTCATTGGTCTATCTCAGAGATTCACAGCACACAAGGACTGTCTTGTTAAACTACAGCTGCAAAGCAGATGTAGTAAAATAGAAATAATCCCCTCATTGAAGAGCCAGTGTATGCCAGAGTATTATATATACAGTAAGGACATACATTGAGCGTCTTTATATGATGGATTTCCAATGTAATCCATCACAAAGTGTTCACAAAGCGTTTACTTGGCACATACAGTAAGGCGCTGTATATCATGTGGATGGTTGTCTCCATCCTAATCCTTCGTTGGCACGTCAGCAGCTAGAGGAACAATCATCCGACTCTCCTGACGAAAATGAATGCTAATCCTACATTGCATGCTAATCGCTACATGCTAATCCTGCGTTAGGCTACGATACATGCTAATCCTACGTTAGCTCGTCAGCAGCTAGAGGAACGATGACAAAGATTAATGCTAATCATTAATTACATGCTAATTGCTACATGCTAATCATGTGTTAGGCTACGCTACATGCTAATCCTACGTTAGCATGTCAGCAGCTAGAGGAACGATTATCCACCTCTCTTGACGAAGATTAATTGTCCCTGTCACGCCAGTATGTCAAACTGTGCCAGCATTATAACTTTCTGGCAACACCCTCCAGTTCATCTCGGCTCCTTTAATAACACATTGGTGCAGGAGGAACAGTGTTCAAAGATACTTTCATCCCTCATGCTCTCTCATAAGAGCCATGTAAAAAGAGAGTCGCATCAACTCCGTTTGCTCCAATGTACCATTTCTTCACAGCAATGGAGGATAATGCAACCTCTGAACAGTTCCCAGAAGTTAGCCGCAAACACTGAAAGTACCCTATAAATGATATTGTTGTTATAAAATTACATTAAATATTATATTAAATGTAAGTCGATGCATTTATTGACTGATAATTATCTAAACTTTTGACCGTGCGACCGCTAAAACATTTAGAACTTCCATTGGCATGACTCTTTCTTCTACATGGCTCTACCTCTCATCATGCACCCCCCGACCCCCCGGCTACACCCCCGACCCTTCCCCCGGTTGAAGAGCTGTGGGTGAGGGTCTCTTAACGTTGTGCACCGCTGACAATATGGGAGCAATTAAGCCCCGGGCACGCTGCAATCAATCCAATCGTCGCCCTGTCGATTTGTAGCAGAAAATTGGCCACTTGTTTACATTCCAGGCTTTGGTTGCCAATAGTTGCCAATAGTTGCCTGTACATGCTATAGACGCCAACACATGTACAGGAGCAGAGACTAAGAGAAGATGTGGCTTACAGAGGGAAGAAGAACATATTCTCTACAGAGCAGCCCCTGCATGAAACAAAGCTTTACTTTTTTACACTAATACACTTTTTGTCAAATTCACCAATTATCTCCTTGCAGTCCGCTAGCTTACAGTTCTGTGTGTGTGCTGAAAGAAATGTCCGGCACTTCTACACAGCCCTGTCTCCGTAAATAGTAACACAAACAAAGTGGTGCAGACCGCACACAACAACATCCTAGCCTTCGCAATGTGTTTCCAATGTAGAGGGGACGGCGCGTCTGAGGAAGCGCCCATATGGCACTGCAGGGAGATGCGTTTTTGTTTTGATTTGAGTTTTCTGACTATATCTTTAATTGTTTTTATTTAATTTGTCTATTTATGTCCCAGGGGCCCAGCGGCCCCGATGGCCCACTGGGCGACTCAGGCTCTGAAGGCAGAAAGGTATTTTATGTTATTGTATTCTTTTTATGAATAAATAACATGTTTGCGGTTTAATTTGGCTATTTAGTTAGTCACGGTGTAACACCCAAGGTCACTGTGCGCATGTTGAAGACGAAACAATGCAGTTTATTTATGAAAGTATTAAGAACATGATTTGCATGATGTACATTTACATTCACAGCATTTAGCAGACTTGTAGCCATAGCGACATCACTCAATACAGCTGAATAGCTAGGTCACAAACAAGTTATCGTAAGCAAACATTATTATTTTAGGATAATTACAACAACAATATACAAGACATTATTTTTGTTGATACATTTATTTTATTTTATTGCAGGGTGAAATTGGTGATATTGGAATAAAAGGAGATCTGGGATTTATAGTGAGTATGTTCTTACGTATTTGCTTAATTCCTAACATTATTTGTATTAGTCGCTATCAGACATGTTGCTGTAGCAACATGCCAGGTATGGTGGCCAACACTGGTACTGCAGCCAAATGCTGTAAAGCCCATTACACACTGGGCTAGCCCAATGAAACCATGCACCTCCAAAACGAATATGGAGCTTTCTTGATGCCACACAGAGATTTGCAAAGTCAGCAAACTAGTTTGCAAACTCACAATGGTTTTATAAGAGAAACAAGTGAAGGCTTGTTTTTTTCTTAACTTAAGTATTGTAAATATGATCAAGCATGCACCAAGTGAAGCTGTTCCTCTCTTTACCAGGGCAAGGCTGGCGCTCCCGGAGAACGAGGCCTTCCAGGAAAACCTGTAAGTAATGCAGCAATATTAACTCCTATGTGGATTACAGTATGTCCCACTGTTTTACCCTCTCAAAGCTTCACTTGAACCTGTCACTGCCACTGGGACCGTCAGGTAAAGACTGTCTGCTTTAGCAAGATTCCACGACTACAAGAAACAGCACAATACATTTTTTTTAGACTTATTAGAAATATAAATACACTTTCATACACTTTTTATAATTGTTAACATGCTGTTTTAGTAATCTGAGAACCACCTCGTGCAATGTCTTTACCTGCAGACTGTTTTTGCTATTAGCATGTGATAGATTCTTCCAAGCTCAGAAAATTAGACGGTATGGCAGATGGGAATAACAGGCAGCTGAGAATTTATCAAAAACTGTTTTCAGAGGTAATTTATAGTTCAGAGATTCAAACATGGAAAGGCTCTGGGAGTGTTGCTGTGATATAAATTATTATTTTATTGTAATGGTTTGCCATGGCAAATATGAAAATATAATTGGTAAAGAAGGTAGGTTTTGTGTCATGCTCTGTAGGCCTATACGTAGTGACTGGATTCAAAAGTGCTTTCATCCAAAGCAACATAGAAATTAGTATATTTCAGTATTTGTATGTCGCTTTAGACATTTGTCAATAGCTATAGGTTATACAACATACCTCTTATTTAAACATCATATCAAGTATGTAGATGATGAATGATCATTCCATAACAGTACATATCATTTATTTTAAGTTGTGGGTGTGGCCAGTGGGTTTCTTAGCTATTATCATGTTTCTTTAGCAATTGTATCACTTTGCTATTAGCATGTGTCTTTAGCCATTGGGTCACTTAAATATTAGCATGTACTGTATATTAGAGCCAGTGCTTAGCTGTTGGCAGCTATGAGGCACAACATTGCTGTGCATTTTTCCCAGGGCAAACCAGGACTTCCAGGCATCGCTGGAGAGAGAGGAGCTGTGGGTGAGCTGGTAAGGACACACTGCAGCCTGTTAGAATTGAGACACGGC
Source organism: Amblyopsis hoosieri (assembly GCA_027564755.1). NCBI lineage: Eukaryota > Metazoa > Chordata > Actinopteri > Percopsiformes > Amblyopsidae > Amblyopsis > Amblyopsis hoosieri. The sequence continues at coordinate 1,045 of JAODUE010021684.1, read as the reverse complement.
AACCTCTATGGGCTTTCGACATGTACAGTATGCGGTCTTAAAATGACTCTTCATTACGGCCAGGCTACAACAAACCCGTAGTTCATGCTGACTGTTTCACTCCAGTTGGCCTAGTCTCTGCCTGCGTTTACGACTTATGTCTAAAGATTTCACTGTTCAACAGCTATACAACGTTTGTTCTGGGTTTCCTACCTTGTTATTAGTGCATCCCGTCATACAGCAGCTTCTAGGCATGCTTCCTTTTTTACAAGTACAAGGAGGTGTCGTGCCAGAATGTCTTCCCAAATACTGACCAAAAATGCAAAAGTGCATTTTCTGGGTTGTTTTCCGGCTCTGAAGATATTTAAACTGGTAAAAAAGGACAGGAAAAATAATCATCTAGGAGACATAGCATGTGACATATTGTTGAGTCATAAGGATAATTACAAAAGTAATAATTTATTTATGTTATATATGGAGCTTAAGGGGACTTCTGCAGCACGAGCTGCGTGCGGATATGTTGGTGCGACGTTGGCATCAAATTGGTCTATACTGTGCGTGATATGGTGTGTCTGGAGTGTCCGCATACTGTAGCAATAATTATGTTAAACTCTCCTAATGCTTAAGTTTGTTTTTTCATGGTTTCACAGCTTTTTAATTATTTCTGTGTGTTTTTTAGAACGCACAAAACACACATGGAACTAATATTCAGAGCTCAATACTGTGGGCTACATGTGGACTAGCTTTAATTTCTCTGGGAAAAGAAGGTCAATTCCTTCAGGCACTTCAAGAATGTCAAACAACTATAAATAATATATTTTATTTTAATATATTTTTAGTAAGGACAGCGATGAGGTTTCAGTTTATGGTTCTAAGGGCAGGATGATCTAGATGTTTTGGTTGTAGAGGCCCGACCAAAAATGTTGTGGGTTTAATCCTGAACATGCCTACAGTAATGTACCTGTAAGCATCATCAGCATTACGTTACCTAAGAGACTGTCTCTAGTCTCAGCCTCTTCATCAGCACTACGTCACATAAAAGACTGTCTCTAGTCTCAGCCTCTTC
>JAODUE010021673.1:0-23722 GCA_027564755.1 Amblyopsis hoosieri | reverse complement strand
TCGCTACTGAAAAGCTATTTGATTCAGAAAACAGCGCCGCTACCGCCACGCTACTCATAAATGTAGTTTAACTAGTACTGCCCAACACTGCTTGCTACGTAGTGCTTTGAATCAACAATGTACAATGTGCAGCACTAGCACTAAATTTGGCCTCTGGCCAATTTGTTTCTAGTCTATTAGATGGGTAGATTAGATTAGATAAAATAAATACAAAATAAAAAAACTTATAGTGGCCTATTTGAATCTTGAAATTATCCATCCAAACTGTGTTTTATCAACCGGCTAATACGGGGTTGAGGGATTTGTGCTTCGATAGTGCACACGCCATAGATCAGACGTCATATTGGATGGGCTAGCCTCATGAAAAAAATTAAATGTAAACATTGGTAACGGCGGTTGCATGCCACGGTCTGCGGTTGTGTTAACAACACCACGGTATTGCAATATTGTGATTATTGCGACAGCCCTTATGTGTGCTCACTGAAGCCAAGAATGAAAGATTACCACTGCCAGCTAATATAAAATGAATGCAACAGCCAGCCGTGCAGTATTTATGAATGTAATGTGTTTTGGATTAAATATTAATTAATATTAAATAAATTAAAAGCGTTTGCTGTTGTGCAGTTATGTGCTATTGAAAACCTGCAAACAGTGCTTGAATTTTCAACAGGTTATAAAACATTAAATATAGTCAAGTGTTTTTAATGTTTTTGATAACGAGTATTTGAATACTTGTTTGGAAATATCAAGTATTCGAAGCCTGCTAAATGGTATTCAGGACAGCCCTAGCTATTGCTGTACATTATAGCAGAATGTGGAACTAAACAAAATAATCTGAGAGGCCAAATTGTATTTAGTCAGTCTTACTCTGGCACGGTAGCTCTGATCTCGGGGTCGGTTATCTCCTTGCAGATGGCAGCAGACTGGACTTCTTCTAAGGGGCACATGATGCCATACTCCTCACACCCGTGGGCCTGCACCAGGGGATCCATGCGGTGAGGGTCAAACATGATGTTGTTGGGGGTCACCAGCAATACACCGCTCACTGCTCCCTGAGTGGAAAGAGGAGGGAAGGGTGAGGAAGAGACTGGTCATTATTTTAAGTATTGTAAACGTTGATATAGCAGCAAACAACTAATTTGAATGGCATCCTGAGCAGAGAATGACATCACACTCCTCTGTGTGGTTGTTTATATCTGTTTGTAGAGTTGGTCTGGTCATGCATGCAGTAGGGATGAATGATTTGTGGAAAAGGTCAAATTGTAATTTTTCTGACAAAGCTTATTTATCAAGCTTTAGTGTCAATATTCAATGTGTAATAGATTTAAAACATGATGGAGCATTTCCAGATGGAAATGGCGATACCAAATATGAGAATTAAGTATCACAATGCAGCTTTTGTCAAGTTAAATTAATAATACAAATAAAAAATGTCCAATATAATGGGAATTCTGTAACTACTGCCATTGAAACGGGTAGTAGAGTAGGGTTGGGCTGATGAATGATGCCATGATGGGGAGTTATGATGGCTCACCCACACTGACAGGCAACAACAGGGTGCACCCTGCCACACACTAGAATTTCAGTGGGTTGGACTCTGACTGCTGTTCGGCCTATCAGTCTAAATATAGCCGGTTATGCTTGCTCATATTTACATGGCTGTGGCATGTGTCACACTAACTACAGGTTCACGCACTCTTCTCTGATCTAGCGCCAAAGGAGTCTGGGACTGTAGTCAGCGTTCTAGTGATATAGGCTAGGTAGGCTACACTGACGTGAAACATGTCTGTGCGGGGAGTTGTCAAATTAATTCTGAAGGCATTACTATGAAAATCTTAACCAGTCTGGATTGGAACTGGCCGGTCAATCTTAAAAATATAGAATGGTAACCTGAACAGCCAGGAAAAATGTTATTGCGCATCCCGCAACAAACATTGAATCGGAGGTTTCTTCCTACAGAGAAAACTCTCCATGTCCATGTTTCATCGTGTCTCGCCCTGCACATTTAATTAACAAATAATTTCAGCAGAGGCCTTATTTCAGCAACATGCCCACAAATGTGTTTCCATTCCTATGTGTACGCAGTCGTCTTCGGACATTTCTGATAGGTGAGCATGACTGCACACGAGGAGTACAGCCATTCTGAGTGGTAAGAATGTCACACAAGGAGGATGGCATGAATTTGTAAACCAGACAGTTATAACCCTGGGTCAAACCTGCAGCATACCTTGTATCCTAACTTGCAGCCTTTGTGATGTGCTAATTGCAATGGTTTTCACATTGCAATTTGTTATTTTGAGCGCACCTAGTGGCAGACCACGGTACAGCGTGCACACCATTAGGTTGAATGAATGGCCTGTGTTTGGCAGTGGTTCTGACAGTAGACAGCTCACCTTGCCATCAGTGATGTACTTGCAGTTGATCTTGAGGAACTTGTCTGTGAGGGCCTCTTCCTCCTCGGAGGTGGAAGAGACCACTCTGGAGTGGTGGAGGGCAGAGAACACTGGAGGGGGAATGCCTTCTGTTTTGGAGGGGCCATCGGAGTCCTGCAGAGGGAGACGGAAATATTATTAGCAATATTCACCATTAATATCACCGTTATTAGTGTGGTGTTGCCAATTGTTTGTAAGACAAAAACATTCTCTAGGTTCAAAAAAGGTTAAATCTAGATTTGTTAATTTAACACACACACACACCATTACCCTGGAATTGAAAAGCTCAGTATGAGAAAGAAAAAAACTAAACATTTTAAATATATATATTTGAAACAAACTTGCTCCAACAAATGTCACGCTGACTCACAGTGAAGCTAATGTGAGCACTGACCAGTTCAGTTGCAGTGCAAAGATTCTAAGTTTATATTAAAGGTGCTTTTCCATCAAGAACACAGACTCAAAATGCAAAATGAGGAAGCATACATTCTGAATGTCTTTCCAGGGTCCTACATGATGAACAGTATAGTCTAAATGGATGAGGTCAAAGGTGACTAACTATAAACCATTATCATATCAAATTGCAAGCATTAAATATGCGTAAAAATCACTTTAACGCCTTGTTACCGATATTTAACAACCATGTTAATGACACAAACGGCAGAGTTTTTAAGTGAGTGTGTTAAATCTTTTCTAGTTCTGCAATTGCAATCTGGCACAGATGGTGTGTGGTCTGTTGAAAGTGCAAGACATGGTGGGATGGTTGCCTCCACTAGCAGCCTCTCACCTTGCAATGTCAATGGACCATCTTACTGAGATGTTTCAGTCCAGCCAAGGTTGTTATAGCAAACAGCTATGACGACAAGAATCAAAAACAGACAAGCCTACACTTTAAAAATAGCACCTTCAGAACCTACAGTAACCAATCAGTTTGGTTTTAAACTCAGAGAGACACCCCACATGTAGTCTATACTGCAAGTACACAGAAACCTTGTTCTGAGGGTGAACCTGTAAACCACTGGAGGACAAAAATATGCAGGCAAAAATATAAATAGGGAAGAAAATTAAGGTAGAAGAAATTGGTAGACTGAAACAAGCTTAAAGCCAGCTCAAGACAGGAAGGACAAGGACTAATATCTTCAGAGATAGAAAGGAGGGAGTTAGGAGAGAGAAGGTGGGAGTATGACTAGTGACGCAAAGGGCTGTTGGAGGATAAGTGAAGCCTGGAAACAGGCTAAAAACCATACCAATAGTCTGTCGGGCCTCTTAGTAGCCACCCCCACGACTCCCTGTCTCGTTTTCCCGCCAAAGTTGGCATGCGGCCAGCGCTGACACAAGCCGCCCAGACACACAGCCAGGGAGCCTGGAAATATGTTACAGCCAAAACAAGACTCGAGAAGAGGGAGACGCTCTAAAAATAATAGAGAAATGCAACTCCCCCGCTCTAAAAGAGCTTTAAAAGGTAGAGTCAGCGATTGTCAGCCAATACACTTTTGTCCAATTCAGTGAATATCTCCTCACACGGTCTGATCGCTGCTCATTCTGTGTGTGTGTGTTGTTCCTACATAGCTCTGGCTGAATATATAGGAACACAAACTGGTGCAGACCGCACACAACAACAACATCCTAGTATTCGTAATGCCTTTCCAATGTGTCGGGCGGAGCTTTTGAGGGAGCACCCTATGGCATTTTTTGTTTTGATAGAGTTCAACATCAACAAGCTTTCAGAATGATTAAGACCCAGATCCCACAGGACGCATTTTTCAGCTTCCAAAACGCAAGGCGCGCTGCACTGCCTTGCCTTTTTTTGGCAGCGTACTCTGCAAAAAAAGAGCAGTTCAAAAGTGTTTTTTTTATTTAAACAAAAACAATCCGCTGGTGCAGAGTACACTGTGAGTGTATTTAGAACTGGCATTGTAGCCAGATAGCTAGCCCTGCTAAAACAATGATACATTTCTAACATTGAAGCATAAAACAAATGTACTTCCAGTTAATCTCTTAGTTACACTAATATTGTGTTAGTTAAAAAATGTTTAGATGTTATAAAAAGTATTAAACATTACTAATATACACCTCCTGGTATCAAGAGGACAGCCTCTACTCCGTGAATGCGGTTTTCTAATAACTGTAAACTTTGTTGACAAGGCCAGCTTCTCAGATTATTCGATTAGATAACAGAAAAAAAAATGAAATGACGTCGGGCTCTTTTCTGATCAAAGTATATTGTATATTTTTGAACTTTAAAAACGCAAGGTGCAGCCGGTGTTTAAATGTGAGGTGCCCAGGGGGCATAAGCACCCTGCAAAACGCCTTCTGACAATTTTAAAAAGACACCTCTCACTGCATAAAGCACGTCCTATGGGATCAGGGCCTTACTATTACTTTTTAGAGATTTTTGGAAGTTTCGATTTTATCCTCCACAATGTTGCTGTTAAGCCAGATGTTTCAGAATTTTGAAGTCAGGCTGTTGCTATTATATTGACTTTTTTTATCCTGAAACAGAATTTAGTGTTGATGAGGAGTTTAAATCATCCATCTTAGTGAAATGCAAAGACCATTTGGATTGAGGATAGTTTTAGTGTGACGAACAAATAATGTAAGGAATAATGTAAAGAAAAAGCATTAGCATTATGTCTGATGTGGATTATATTTAAAGTGTAACTGCACCCCAGCGCCAACTGTAATAAAAAAAACTAACAAAAAAAACTCTAAATGCACTGTTCCAAATTATTATGCACAACAGAGTTGCAAAACATTTTATAGGTTGTAAAGAACTGAAAATGGCCATTTGTTGAACTTGCAGAATTAGGTTAGCATCAAATGTTTTCATACCTTGTCCAAGGCCAATTTGAAGCTTTTCCGCAGCAGAGAGATCCTTTTTCTTTCCCATATTGCTTGAAACCTGTGGCCTGCTTAATAATGTGGAACATCCTTCTTAAGTAGTTTTCCTTTAATTGGTTCACCAGGCAAACTAATTATCACAGGTATCTGAGATTGATTTCAGTGATCCAAAGAGCCCGGAGACACAATACCATCCATGAGTTTGATTAAAAAACTAAATATTTCATGTTTATGACACTTAATTCCAATTTGCATAATAATTTGGAACGCAGTGTAGAGCACCTAGCGAACAACCAAACATATCATGGTAGGCGACAGCAAACTGAGCGAGAACGAGCAGTAAACTATTTTGTGATGTGTGATATATGTACGCAGATTGACAGTCAAGGCACGAGTGTATCTGCATCTGCACGTGTCCGTTTGTTTGTTTGAGAGGAGAGGGGAAGGGAAGTAAAGGTGATTCTGATCACAGCAATTCGGCGAGGCTTTAAGGGATAGAGTATTATGCAGTGTTTCAGTAGATATTTCAAATATTGTCCGAACGCTGCTTTGCCACTTTTTGTTTTATCACAATGGATTTAAGTCCTTCACGGCGTAGTGTGTTACCAATTGTTTTCTTGGTGACCATGGTCCCAGCTGCCTTGAGATCATTGGCAAGATCCTCCCATGTAGTTCTGTGGTGATTCCTCACTGTTCTCATTAACATTGCCACTCCACGAAGTGAGATCTTGCATGGAGCCCCATGCATTTTTTGTCTTTCCTCCATTTGCGAATAACCGCACCAACTGTTATCACCTTCTCATCAAGCTGCTTGTAATCACAATTCCATTCTTGTGTAGGTCCCTGACATCCTTAGACAGCTCTTTGGTCTTGGCCATGGTGGAGAGTTTGGAATCTGATTGATTGCTTGCTTCTGTGGACAGGTGTCTTTTACACAGGTAACAAGCTGTGATTAGGAGCACTCCCTTTAAAAGTGCGCTCCTAATCTCAGGTCGTTACCTGAGTATAAGACACCTGGGAGCCAGAAATCTTTCTGATTGAGAGGGGTCGAATACTTATTTAACTAATTAAGATGAAAATCTATTTATACATTTATATGCATTTTAATGGACTTTATTGTTGTTATTCTGTCTGTCACTATTCAAATAAACTTACCATTAAAATTATAGACTGATAATTTATTTTACAGTGGGCAAACATACATATTCAACAGAGGATCAAATCTGTTTTTTTCCCCTCACTGTACCATGTTAGTCTTGGTTAGCTACGTGGAGATGGGAAACAAACAGGGAATAATGTCCAGTTACAACAGATGAGCACTGGACAGATACACACAGGCAAAACTATATTTGCACAGCAAACAGGTCCGAGTAGACACACCTGGTATAATGAGCACAGCTAGGCGTCCAAACATGTCCTCCCATTGTATGTATAACAAACTGCCTCCAGTCTTGCATACTGTCAAATCTGACACATCTGAGAAGGAGATGTTGTGTAACCCAACACCGCCAATCATGCATCCTACACACACTGGCATTGGTAGCTTAGCCAGGGACAAAGGAAGAAGCCCTTTAGGTGTCTATCAAAATAAGTATTGTAACTCTAAGGTAAGAGCAGACAAGTGTCTCTGAGGCATGAACAGAAGCACAAGGAATTAAGGCCATCAACAAATTATCATTTTACACCTTGATTTTTAGGTGTGTAGGTGCAGGTCTCACGTAGCATTCCTGACAGGCTGTGCTCAATTAATGCTCCCAGATGCGACTTACGTGAATGGTATTATATTAAATATATCAAACAATTTTTGCACATACTTGGATACAGGACTAGAATAGTTTGCAGGCAATGTAAGGATATGATAACATAAGACAGGAATTCCGATATTATAAAGTATAAATTACAAAATAAAATACCAATTACTTTTAAGTGTCACTGTAAAAAGTAAAACTAATATTACACTATAATACTATTTACATGTAAAATATGAAAAATATGTAATGAGAAGGGCATTTGTTTCACAGATGGTCTGCATGGAGCCATTAAAATTCAACTGGCTCAACAAAGAGCCCTGATAAAGAGAGAGAGGATACAGTCTGTTTCTCCCTAGTGTATCTCCTACATATCACACACTGTTCACCACACTATATAACATGTATTTTGTCCATGAATGTACAGTTCTGAAATAAGTTACGTTGATGGAATAACACAGTTTTCATGTAGGCAACATCACGTAGATCCCACCCTGCTTTGACATTGACAGTGACACAGTGTGCAAGTCACAAATCGATCCACAGCTCCACCTTGTGGGCATGACGTTGTTCAGCAAGAGGGAGCAGACAAAGGCTAGTACATTATCTATCCAATGCTAGAGGAAAATTATCAAATGGCTCAATGGGCTTTAGTCTTTGTAATCAATGTGAAAATAGTATCTGGGGAATCTGGTCTATGATCCATTAACCCCATTATCTTTTAGGTAAATTATTTAGAAATGTACTTAAAATGCCACATTCAGTGCTACTTTGTAGGTTTATTAAGTATTTACAGTATAAGCACCTTCATAGCATGTTACACCCACACACAGACCATGTGCTTAAATATCCTATTAACATGATTTATAAATTTACTACTGCTTTACTACTGTTCATATTATACATTGATGGTGAATGAAGTGCCAAGTCGTCCAAACCGTGCCAGAAGACCATCTTGGATTAAGGAAGTGTTTTAAAACAAGCTACAGTGAAAGACACGGGTGGTATGGTCTAGATAGGACAATGTGACTTCCTCTCGCGCCATTTTTAGCTCAGCGCAGCGGAGGAAAGTCAACCGAGCACGTTGGAGGTGTGGTTGCCAAAAGAGGAAGTGACTGACAGAGAAGGGCAGTGGAAGCTTGGCTGTGTCGCTGTGTGTCTGTACTGGTAGGGTCGGAGATAGGGCAGAGGGGACATGTCTACCTACACAGATGACCAGAGCACAAGTAGGCCAGCTGCCAGATAATCTAATGAGAGAAAGTCCGCCAGGCAGAAATTCTGTCAGCCTGCCGCATGCACACGCACGCACGCACACACGCACACACATGCACGCACAGAGAGTCCCTTATCCAAATAGCAAACAAACCATTCATGCCTGCATGATATGTTAGTGTCTGCTGCCAACACCAGCAGGATCGACAGAAGGCCAAGGAGACAGTTCCTACTTCCTTTATCTGGCCTTTTTACAGCCTGTTGTTACACTGGTATTGGTATACTGTAATGTGTTTGTGAACACACAGTTCACTATTTGTCCTTTGTGTGTGTTAATAGCAAAAGACCACCATAACCGAGAGGTTATGCTTTGTAAACAGCAAGAATGGATTTTTACTGATGGGCTGACATTTCCAGTCAAATACCTGCTGTGTTAGTAAAAGACAGCTGCTTGGATGTTTAAAATGATGCTACTAGGCTTGGCTATTTCTGTGACGCACATGCCACTCTTGGGTTTGAGGTGAATGCGTACAAATGTGCTGCCTATTTCCCTAGAACTCCCCCTGAAATGTTTATTTGGATAATATCCTCATGGAGTTGTTTTGTAATTAAAAGATGTCTGAAATTCAACAGACAACCAATGTGATGTGGGCTAAGGTGTGTCCCGCAGGCTTAATTGAATGTCAGCTGGTTATAGCTTCCTTCTTTTAATGCCCACCAGTCAAAAACACAGAGACAGATAGAAATATACTGGGAGAGAATGTAATGGTAGGTTGGGGACAGCAATACGGGAATAGAAGTGTACAAGAAGTACAGTTCTCCCCCCCAACACCCCCACACAAATGCAGACACAACATCACACATGTGAGTTGACATGTTCAGTGAGGCGGCCTACCCCCCTCCTTCTCCCTTGAAGCACACTTCCTCTGCCTGAGATAATTGTCACCGGGCTTTTCGTCTGCAGGAGTGAGCCAGGGAAGAAGCTCCTCCGTTCATTAGTCACTGTAAATATCTGATGCGGTGTCACTTTTAAAGGCTTCATTTCACCACATTGCCTGCGTTCAACTCACAGTACAGCTTCTGGCTTGGAACACATTCTGTAAATAGATGAGCACTAAAATAACGGGCCCCCTTTTGGTCCCAAACTGAGGCTGAGCCAGTCCCGCCCTTTCTTGTAAGGACACATAACAGACATCCGTTGCTATAGAGACCAGCAGGTTTGTGTGTCTGTGTGTGTGTGTGGCAGGGGGTGGATGACAAAGCAACATATTTCTTAGTGGTCCACTAAGGCTTCCAGGGTGCTTAGTGATTGGCTCATTCAGATGCAGACTCAATGCTGGTAGAAGTGGCCCAGTGCTCCTAGTCTGGAAAATTTAAGGAAGACATAGCTCTGTCTCTACCGTACTGTAAAGGTAAACCACATGAGTGCAATGTCAACTCTATATAACTAAACTAAGGTATTTCCTTCAAGAATATCCTTCTGGAAATCCCCACTCCATCTAGCCTAGTAAGCACTGACGAAATATAGCACTGGTTTTACTCTAGTCTAGCAGTAGTATGTTGGTGGTATTCACTTTACCTTGGAGTTGTAACACCAGTTACCACATTCAAAATTAATCAAATAGCAATAAAACCATAAAGAAGCCTTTTCATGGGCCACAATCTCACACAGACATTTCTACACCAGACTGGACTCAACAACAATTACTTGGAAAAACATCCCCATCTTTAAAGGCGCCAGCAAGCAATGTATGAAACAGAGCTAATGGGAAACTAGAAGTCACAATACTGTACGTTGCCGTTATATGAAGTACAATACAAAGTATTGCCTCCTTGGAAGCCAGCAGGCACTTAGTGTCACTGTACAGCGTGTTCATTGACAAAATACGTCATCCTAAATGTCTGCCATTACTGCACCCATAAACGTGCTAAAATATGGAGGTCCATCTGTGTGTGTGCGCGCGTGTGTCAGCATGGAGTCAGGTTGTTTGAGTGGCAGCTTCAGTGGATTCCTGTGTGAGCGTGTATACATTAGGTTTCTGCTGCTATGAAACCATGTCAGTGTTAAAGTACATAGCAGACAACCTACATTATGTGTATGTTGTACAGGACAGCTAATGGAACATATTTGCACAGTACAAAAATACGTTCTCGTATTATGCTAAACGCGTAATCATTTAGAAATGTACAGGCGTAACGGCAAATTTAAGATAATCGCTCTCAAAGTGGTATCAAGGAAATGTATACAGTAATTTAACAAATAGGCAAAAAAGAATGTAACAATTTAACAGATTCGTTTTGTTTCCAAACATACATAAATTAAGTCTCTACTACACGAATGAGACACACAATGAAAAGTACACATGCCTTTTCCTAAACTTTGCTTAGAAAATGTTGTGTTTGTCTGACATGGCATGCTTGGGTAGGTTCAACCTACCGTCACTTTGTCCAAGTCGGCCTCGGAAGAAGTGGGAGACAGTGGACTGATGGGACTAAGGGAAGGGGAGCTTCCAACACTAGAGACGTATCCAGGATCAGGAACATACAGGACCTGCAAAGCACACGCACAGTACAATCTATCCATAGGAAAGATGCTAGCAGGTACACACAGTTAAAGCTCGCGTCTCACAGTGTGTGTAATGTTCATAATGCCATGGCATTAGGACGGGCATGAAGGGCTTTTCACACGGGAAGCGGGACTAGTGTAGTTCACTACTAGTTCTATTATAGTGTTCAATTCATTTTCAATGAGGAGCGGGTGGGCTCGGCGGCCGAGGCAGGCGGGTTGGGAGGGGGAATAGCGGACGGGCGCAGTCCCGAGAACTTTGCCGCTTGTGTGCACGAATCGAGAGTACACGCCCGCTGCCTTCGAGATAAAATAAATGTTACTTTTGAAGTGGCGGCACGGCGAGACACACATTCGCCTTCCTGAGCTCCTATTCGTTCAATTAAATTGTCAATCAGACTGCAGTGGTTATTTTCATGTCCCAACAAGCCCCACTAACATGCAAACGAGTGACAGAATGGAAGGTTACGTGTGCAGGTTAATATGAAATTACTGCAACAGCAGTCGGTGCAGACAGAATTGTTTTAATCTAATAATGTTTTGGACTAAATATTTTACTGGATTGGACATTTGCCAATTTAACAGGATTGTTTTGGACCGTTATCGAATGGTGGATTAAGTGGTGGCTAGATACATGAGTCTAGGGGAGTACATTACGGTACCGCACCGGTTCAAACTTTAAGTTCCGGTATGTTGGTCTGACAATATCTGTGATTTTCTGTGATTATTTATTATTTATTTTATTGAAATAAATAAGCATTACAGCATAACAGATATGCTACAAGTTAAGCTACACAAAAATTCTCCTGTTCAGTACTGGTATAGCTTGTAATGCAGGCTGTACATTGCGCCTTTGTACTATGAACGGTGTTGTGTCTGAAGGGGAGCTCGTGCCGACATGCCCCCCCCAAAACTTCAAACGAAGCTTCATCTATTCGCTAGTGAAGCTCCGAAAATGACATTAGGGTCAACTTAGCCTACAGTTGGTATTAAATGTACAAAGCCCTTGAGGATGAACTGGCAAGAATTACATATTTTGCAATATTGACACCGTTTTATAGTCAACACGGTAACTCATGTACCAATACTTTTGCCTAATTTCTGAGTTGTTGTTCTGATGAGGGGTGTTCACATGAAGTACATGAATGTACAGCAAATATTAATATTAAGGTGTGTTAGCCTGAGGCTAGCCCAAAATAAATATTAACATTTAAGGTGTGCTAGCCTGAGGCTGTGTGTTGGGGGGCTGAAATAAATCAAGAAGTGCTTCATCAAATAAGAATAATTAATACTACAAATAAAAGACAAATATCTACTAAATATCTACCTTGCATTAGTACAACCAATTCCTTTTGGTGGTATAACAAAAGCCAAGGTCAAACAGCTTGTGCATTGTGTGCTTAGAATGATAGGGTGAGGAAATCAGCTGTTTTTGTCGTGGTGGAACTCCAAGCCACCGCCAGGGAACCAGAAGAGAGATGATTGTTCTGTAAGTGCTCATCCATCTGTTGTGACTGTTTGGACACAGCTCAACTTGGCATTGTGTGTCATGCCGAGTGAGTGCCGTGAGAGAGAATGCCAAAAGGGACTGGAGATTATGGCTCGTCTCCAGTAGGCTTATTTTGTTTCAATGGGGGACAGGGGGACGGGGGGTAGGCGCATGACGCATTTACAATTTATGATTATCTGTTGAATGGATGGATGCGTCATTTTTTGGTTTGTATATATTGGAGGGTATTTATTCAGTTAAAAAAGATGTTTTATACACGTAACTCAAACATGTCTGTTCTGTAAAGGTGGGTGTAACCTAAAGAGACTAAAGTCACAGTGTAAAGAGATGTGGGGAAATTACTTTGCAATTTGCGCAACCTTCTTTTGTAATCATTTTTTGCAATAAACGTCTCTTCTCCTGATGAGAAATCCACACACAATGCATGCAATGATATTGAGTACAGGGTTTGGTGGTTTGAAGCTATTATGTCAGTCAATTGAATATAGTAGATCAGTAAAAGATTGCATGGTTGTACCTGGCCAGGTACCACGGCTCTGGAGAACAGCTTGTTCAGCTGAACTAGCTCATTGGGCGTGGTATCAAACTTGAGTGAAATGCTGTTCAATGTGTCCCGCGATTCCACCTGGACCAAAAGACAAGAGAGAAGCACAGAAAAGTGACACAATGTCAGCATGTGTGACAGAGATTGTTTGTTAAAAGCAAAACAAATCATATTACCTGTACTGTAGCTAATAGACAATATGGAGGTACATAATTAATCCCCCCACACCCCCCTGAAAACGTAAATTACGCCAAATGTAAGGCATTTTGAAAATGATGTTTGAGATGTCAAACACTTGTAGACTATTTATAACTAGGGATGGCACCGATACGATACTGAGCTCTGAAATCGGTCCGATATGACAGATGGATCGTATCGGTGACAATTGGGACAGTATGTAGTAGAAATTGTAACAGATTATGGGGCTGATCCAATTAAATTAATTTACACGTGTAGGTTCTACTGTCAAGCATCAGCAATGTCTAACCTACCCAGGCCACACTATCAGCAGCAGGTTTGTAAAATTCATCGAAGTAATTTACTTTGCAACTTAACTTAAACCAAACCACTCAAGCTAATGCATACATGAATGACAACATTTTAATATTTCTTTATATTCATATATTGCCCATGTTACATTATATTTTACAGAGTTAGGAAAGCAATGTTCAAGCCTGATGGTTCCTTACACAAACATGATTCCCAGTTTCTTCCTCAGTCACAGTGAGGAATACAACAATGTACTTGTACGGGACTGAAAAAATTGGATCGTGCCGTCCGTACTTATAACCTACCATTGACAAAAGACTAGAGATGGGGATCGTAAATGCTTTATTTATGCTGATACCATTTTCGAGACCTTGTAATGATCCAAGTCTTTATCGATACCACTATAGATACTATTCTATTTGAATTCATTTTCCAAGCCTATGAAATCTCCTATAAAACTACAGCTGCAGAACGAATTAAGAGACCACTTTTTATACTTTTTTTTTTTTAACTTACCGGTATATATTATTATTAATAATAATAATACATTTAATTTATATAGCACTTAAAAAGTAGGACTTTTTTCGATTTGTTTAAAAATCCTGTTCAATCAAGTGCGACTTAAATAAGAGGACGCATGTTTCATAAGCCTATTTGTCGGGACCAGCGGACACTCCTGACAATCCCAGGCACATCAATAAATAAACAGCATCTACTGAGAAACACTGCTTTTACTACTGTAACCACCATTAGTATCAACTGCAACTCGTAAAACAGTAGCTCATGTGGTGTCACAAACATTTACCAGAGCAGAACAGACTCACAATGCATGACAGACAACTTAATGAACTTATTATATAGCAAGGTGGGCTTACGAACACTTGCTCTTAATATATCTGCTCATCGTAGGTATTTTCCAGTTTTCCAGTTTGCTCCTTCTTCCTTCCAACTTCGAAGCAAATAGAAACTTTAGCGGAGCCGCCTCCCTTCATGGTAACTTAAGCTATAGCAGTGATGTCAAGTCAACTAATTCTATGAGACACTCCAACAGAAATACAATGTCTGGAATAATGGTTCTAAAATATCACAGTAGACAAAAATGTTTACAATTAGTAGGTGAGTAGAGAAAAGGAAATTCCAAATGCATATATGAATGATAAACATAGCTGCCTATACTGGGCCTTTAACTGGGCCAAGTGTGAGTACGCCCTGAGGACAGCTCCGATTTGATCAATTCAGGTGTCAAAGGTGGCCATTTTGAAAGTTTAGCTAATGTTTGCATGTGAGTGCTAAGGTCCAAACTGACGTTTTGTGAATGAAAGATTACATCTGCTGGCTAATGTGAAATTATGCAACTGAAAATTGAGCCACTGGCCCCAACATCACTGGCACATTTGACCACAACCTCTATTTTGACTAACTGTTTCACATAGTGGTTTAGATCAACATATGTGTTTATGTATCTTACACTGACTTACACTGACTTAAAATAACATGTAATAATGTCTAAAACACATCTATTTTAATCCAGGTGAAAAACTGATCACATTTGTAAAATTATGAATTCACTTGGTAATTTATTTTGCTCTGGTTTGCATACAAATCTCTCCATGTGCTTGAGACTAAGATGGTTTGACCAATGTGAACTATACTTCCTTAATATAAGGTCACATAATATTTGTTTATGGTTAACTAGGCGTAGTGGGTGGCTCATCATACCCATTGGTTCAAATTACCCCGTTCTTCCCTACACCCTGAACACTTTGAGGTAATGTTATATTTTTATTAAATTACACAGCTGTGAAATATTTTTCACAGTATACAATCTGGTGTTTGACTATCTTAAGAGGGCCGAGTTATAGTGATGACGTCACTATGTGATGCGGAAACGTATGAGACTGCACATGTAATAATAAATTTTATTTCAGGACAGCTTTCAAAAAACCCACTGACATCTTACATTGTAAACAGGCAAATATACAGATAAAACGTGTGGCAGAGATACTGTATGTATGTGTGTGTGTATATATATATTATAAATATATACGCACACACACACACACACACACACACACACTAGTATTGAACATTTGACCAAGGCAGGGATATACTGTAATATAGTTTTAAGTATAGTTAGTGATTGTAAGATAATGCACTAAGTGTCAAATTCACAAAGTATCTCCTCGTATTCCGCTAGTTTATCGTAATCTGGTATTTATACACAGCCCTGGTTTCGTAAAAAGTAACAAAGTGGCGGACACCGCTCAACAAAAATCTTTCGCAATGAGTTTCCAATGTGTTGGGCAGAGCTTCAGAAGGAGCACCCCATGACAAAAGGAGGTGGTTTTGTTTTGATATGAGTTTGAAGTTAGCAAGCGTATAAGAATGACTGACCCTAACATTAACTGCAGGCTTTTTAGTGTACTTTATTAACAAATGTTTAATCGTCGTCAGACAATTTAGCCGATTCCAGGATTGTATTCATTGTAGATCACATTGATTTGATATCAAGTGGGGATGACAGTCTGTAGCCCCACTACAGTGCCATTACATATTTCTGAGTTGATATGGCTGGCTGTCTGTCTGTCTGTCTGGCGCCAACATTATTAGACAAGAAGAGGAGAGATAGGCTAGGCTACATCCATGAGGGAAACTCTTAGTTTAGCTAAATTAAGACAATAAAAAAAAGTGGATTCAATAATCGAACACAGATTTGCCTTAATTTGGAGAAACTGGACTGAAGTGCCTTGGTGCCCACCAGCCACAGGATTGCCATCACTCAAACAAAAGTTAAAAGTAGACTAACCATGGGTTTACCACAAAGTGGTTTTTGAAGAAAAAGTGGTTAACGATTAGCATTCTGTACTAACATTTGACTAGAGGATACAGCTGTGCTCGCATGAAGAGAACGGTATTATGTGAGCCCGTTTTGTTGAGTCAAAGCATAGGTACATTAATAAGGTTGTCATTGAATGATGGAAACACAGCGGTCATCCATGTATTCCTTATTCAGGAAATAAAATATTTATACTTTCTAAATTGCATTTATTCATGGGGTCAGGTTGCACCTCAGGATACAACATAACCATGAGACCAAGCTCAGTCTGCTCATCTGATTTACTTTCACTTAGTTTGTAGTCAGTGCATTAGCCAGTACATGCAAACAATAATAAACACAGCAGAAGTTAACTTGGGGCCATGCGCATAACAGTGAAAACGTGGACACGTTCGTCCATTGATGTGGAGCGTCTATATTTGGTATGGGTTTCTAAGCAGATTCTAAAATTAATTTTAGGCTCCGTTTAAACTCAGCTAGTGCAGTCGAACAGCAAGCACAGTGGAGTCAGCTGCTGTGAGTGAAACAGGTGTGTTGCCTGTGACCCCCATAACATTATGTACCACAGAAGTGTGTTCCATGTGTTTGAACTGGTTACATAGCCTTCTTTGGGAAGACTACCTTCTAAATACAGATGGCAGGCATGACAGATGAATAACGCAGGCTCTAGGGAGAGTGCTAGAGAGTAGCTGCACAAGTAGGAAAAGGCCAGGCTGACTCTGTATAATCAGAGATAATGGTTCAGTGTGTTTAAGTGGAGCAGTCATGGGACCTGTGGTTCAACTCGCACCAAGGTGCCATGGTGCGAGTAAGTGTGACCTAACAGCTTGAGGAAAACAAGGAGTTTTAGCTTAGCCAAAATCTTAACATGACCTGAGAATGTTCTTGTCAGACAAATATAAAAACACTGCAGACGTGACTCATGAAACACTGACTAGCATCATCAAAAACAGCAGATTGTGTTAACAGTTAGGTTTCAAAACACTTCTCTTGGTTCTGTGTTGGTATAAGGGTATAAGGGTTAGGCTATTTGGTTCATTTATGTGTGAATCTCGTTTTGTAACACTCATCTCTGAAATAAATGTGACTTGAATAGTAACATACAGTACACAATAAGGACACAGAACTCCCAATGATTTAAACTAAAGGCCAAAGTATACAACTTATTGTGTGACATTAAGGCTCATAAAAGTAGACCTGTGTCTTGCGGACGTGTCTCAGTGCACAAGCTTAATGCATGCATGGGCGCATACTGAATTCTGATAACCCATCACTCACGAAGCCTGCAAGTGACACAACAGAGCAGATGTTCTCAAAAAGCATTTGACTGAGAACTCTAAACTCTTTCCTACAACACCTTTAAACAGTGATGGTATCATCCTATATACCTACGATATTGTACAACCCAAAGTCAGCTCATAATGATAATTTAAAGCAGACAAATTATGCCCCTTTCCCACATGTTGACAAAGGTCTTTGAGGTCTTAATTAATTGTATGTGACATGCTTATGTGAAAATACCACAGATTTATCAGAGTTCATTCCAAAGCCCATATATATAGTGCAAGCATATTCATCTCATTTTGGTGACTTTTACTTTAATGCAAATTAGCCACTGCACACCCCGCCTCCTCTTTTGCATAAGGTGCTGACGTGACAGCCATGCTAGACTTTGCTGCTCCACCACATCTAATGGCAACTGTTGAGCTGTGTCGGGATTATTGATGTAGCCTATTATAAGAACGGTTGGGATGTTTTCAACTAGAAGCCCTTTTACACTGCATTCTCCAGGCGTAATACTGCGCCTTCATTCCATGGAGGGTTTAGCCTACAGGAGGCGGAATTGGGAAGTCATTGTTTGCTGCACGCCAGAGAGGCTTACTGTATGGCTGTGGACAGCCACACAGAGTGTCCTGGATTAGCTAGCGCATACAGCCTCAGACCATGGATGTATGTATTACCAAGACACATTGAAAGAGACTCGTAGCTAGGGCACGGCGATAAATGGAATGAATTTCAATATTTAAAGTTCATGTTTTGTAACGATTTGAAAAATGCCTACATCGCAAAATCGAGATGAATGCTTTCACTCAAAAAATACATCTGGAGTCGTGACGACGGGTGGCGCTCCCGTTCTTTATCACTTGTAGGTGCGCTCATCCGGGCGACACCCACCAGTTTCTCTGGACCTCAACAACATAGATTTACGTTGATTGCTTATCGTTTGCACCTGTGTGGGGGTTATATAAATTGGATAAGTCTTTTGGTTTCTGTCAGAGCCATGTAGAAGACGTGGCAGGATTTTTGGTACAAAAGCCAGCCCTCTGTCTTATTTATGGTAGTATTTCTCCCATTACATACATGCTTTAAAATATGTCCCAAAAATCCCACTAGCATCAAGGTTAATCAGCTAGCATTAGCGCGATTAGAATTTCTTACATTTTTACACTTTAATTTGCTTATATTATCTGTTATGCAATACGTGCATGATGTACAGTAGGTTGGGTTTAACCACACTTCTTGTGATATGTACTTTTGCAATTTTTGATTATATTTGTAAATTTATTTGCTTAATTCAGCCCAGTATAGGCCATACTAGTTCTAATTGGCTCTTTATAGTAAATATAGACTATGTACTGTATTGCAATTCTCTGTACCCAGTGTTTAAATGAGAATTTTCTATGTGGGGGAGCCCTATTTTTCGTGAATTGGGACTAGGATGTAGACCTATTCATTTTTTTATTAGGCTACACTAAGGTATTAATAATCTTTCTATTTAGGAACTTCATCTTCAAATCAGACAAATAGTTGGCTGTTATGCAAATAATACGCCAATTTATAAGGCTATTGTAATTGCTCAGGTCAATGTGCCATAGCTGTCATGTGAGATTGATTGCTAACTTTTTCTCCTACCAAGTTAGGCCTATAAGTAGAAATGTGACTCTGATTTGATAGCAAATGTCCAGTCAGTGATTAAGCAATATTATATTTAGCTTTAGGCTATGTCCAATAAACATGTCAGCCTATTTCACGCATTCTCTGTTTGGTATGGTCTGGTAGGCTACGGTAAAAGCTTGTGAAACGTGATAAAAAAAAAAAAAAGAAGACGATTTTGTGCCAAATTCGCCGTGCCGCCACCTCAAATGTTTATATATTATATCAGATTGTATCTCGGAGATGTGCAGCTGCGTGTTCTCGATTAATTTGTAATCCAAATATTTTCCATGGGTTTCCATGATGGCCCACAAACAAAGCTTACTACTATTAGGCTACTACAAAGCATACAGTAGGCTACTTACCACTCTGTTGACAAAAAGCTATCCATACTTTTTGTAGGCTAAATTCGAATAAGCAGATAAAGATAAAAGATGAGTGTTTCTGATTAGTCCAGGTATCCACACTCCATGTCCAACCGTTTACAGTCTTGCCAGCTTCGGATTGGGTAGAGTATAGGCTACAGAGTCTGTACGGTAAACATACGTAGGCTACAACATTAAATTAAATCCAATGAAACCTGTCCACGGGGTTATATTTAATTTTCTTTAGCATGCTGCTGAGTAGTGATGGCGCGGAGCACGTTGAGCGCTGGCCCACAGCCCACGAGCGTGTTGCATCCATAGGTTGCTCCAGGCGGTCGACGATAAGTCCACAACATGTCTCGGTGCCCTCTCGGATCCCCATACATTCTGGAGCCGCGTTTCAAAGTCTGTGCGAAACTTGTGCAGGAATGAGGTTTTGTGTTGCTGGTTCTGGAATATACTTGAAAATCGAGGCGATTCAGGCCGGTAAACCTTGTGTGTTGTCAATCAGCATCGTAGTTTAGATACAGGTGTGGTTTAGGTGTTAACGTAGGCGAGAGTCAAATCGTCTAGATATGATACAATATAGCATCAGTTTGATTTGAATTTATTAGAAGAGCAAAGGCTTTTCTCAATGGAAAATAGGTTTTCACTCTTCTCCCGACTTTTCTAAGGCAAGAGTGGATAACAGCAGACTCGCGGCTATTTCACAGGTTCATCCAATCACATGCAAAGTTTTTTTTTTTTAAAGCGCCTGCCCTCTTGAATCAGTGTTTCATTGGACCCAGATTGATGTGTCTTAAGAGACATCTGGTCTTGTCAGGTTAGGTAGACACTCCAGATACCAAAATTTTGCACGTTTTCCTAATTTGTCCCCATTAATGAAATTATACTTTCTGTAGTGACTCTTCGATAAGATAACACAAGACAGAACTTCAATAATCCATTTATCAAGGTTCGTTAATCCATTATGCAAATGGTGCAGCACCATTGTACAAATAAAACAAGTAACCAAGACATCTTATTCCTCGAATAGTAATTATGGCCAGTGCCAGTCTAGCCTGGGCGTCATAACCTGGTGATCAGCTTGGAAGTGAGTCACATTGCTGAGACACAGACCTACTGAGTTAGCAGACAGCATGGAACTTTTTTTGGATGACAATGAACAATGCACAGCAAGTAGGAGTTGTGCACATTGGATGGATAGAATTGAATCATTCTTCATCAGGCTTTGAACAGCCTTCTGCTTGGTGTGTACGTGGTCTAGCCTACAAGACAAAAATGAATAAACCCAATTTAAAGTAATAAGACAAATAATTACAAGCGAAGTTTTTCCAATCCAGATGTCTATTATCACCTTGTTCTATAAACAGATACATTCCATGGGCCAAACTATGTACACACATACCATAGTAATACAGTAACACAGCAACAGCAGCCTGTTTAACTGATTCAATTAACTTTCTCGATTAAATGCTAATTTGATTATTTTCCACAAGCAAATCACATTAAAATGCATCCATAAATTGAAATGCCATTTGATACCTTTAAAATGTTCATTGCCAATTTATCAAGACAGATTTAATCCTGTAATGCAAACAAGTTTAAGGTCAGTGGAAGTGTAGTGTTGGTTCCAACTTCCACTGAGTAAAATATGTCCAGTCTACACTGCAAAACAGTTAGGTCTACACGAAGCTAATGTGATCGCAGTAACGAGGTGCCTTTCCACTGTGAAAGATGTAAAACACTGAATGCCGCCCCTCTCGGCTGTTCTTTGACATGAGTGAATGTGACGGTACTGAGGTGCTGCATGATATTTGTCATCACATTTGTGAAGTAGGTAGGAGTGTCTTTTGGGCAACAATGGTGTATCATGCCGACAGAGGATAAGACACCACTGGCAAATGTGAGACTCTCAGAATCACATTCAGTCGAAACAAGCAAACACACATAAAACAGTCCAATAACAAAAAAGAACTGCCCAGACAGACGTAATTGCTCTACTGTCTTGAGACTGACCCACAAATTGCAGCATTCAAGGGCGTTTACAACTCCCAGGGGACTCCTTGTATCAGTGTAATGTACACGGTACATGAGTAGCATTCAAACAGGGCATCTGAAAGGATGACCAAAAAAAGTCAATTTGAGGATATGGAGATTTAATAAGACATCTTAGGTTTTTCCATCCCATGGTAGCTCTGCAAGAGAGTGATGATTCTGCCCAGGTGCTAAGTACTGTCTCCCCTGCGAGTTGCTTATTTTTAGTTTGCTGTTCTGTGCATAACCCAACCTGTTAGGACCTTGGATCCTATGGGATATATACAGCATCTAAACACTTATACAGCAGAATTGCTCTTGCATTTAGGCTCTAGGGAAATAGTGCTAGATTCATGGTTCATTCTAGAATGAAGAGAAAACTACATGCTCATATCTGGGAAATCATATTCAGCTTCCAACTATTGTGTAAGTCCATATATTTACAGATCACATACTGTCAATATTCGTATATATTTATATTAATTTATATTTAATGAATACTATAATAATAATACCCAATCTGCCATCACATTATACAAATCCAACCTCTAAACCACCATGTAGTAATAGCCATAGTATCAACACATTAGAGGTTTTTAGGGCCTATATTACAAAGTGACCAAAATACTACAGCTAGCTATTTACTCTTGTCATATTGACAGAGTGACAAAGACTGCTAAACTACAAGCTGAACCCATCTCCTTATCCCCACGATCAATAAAACCTGCTATTCATCTCGAGCTAGGAATTAATAATTAAGGCCCTTCCTGTTGGGTCACATCCCTGCATTAAGGAGAGGAAGCCTACAGCCATCTTTGGGCTGACAGTGACAAGAAAAGTGCAGATTATCATATTTTATTAAACGTTTAAAAAATGATTATGTTTTAAAAATGTATTTAGAGTCACCATGCATCCCGCAGTTGCTTGGGTGGTCCCAAGCACCATTTTGAAAGCAGACAACTGCAAGCGGCTTTAAATTGCGTTTAGATTTTGGCATGTCACAAAACAGTGTGCAAGCCTATAGTTTGGTAATGCTATCTTCTGTTGCCCCAGTAGTTGGTGCATGAATGTCACTTCAAATCTTTTTTTTTTTTTTGTAAATAGTTCATTGAACAAGTCAAACAAACAGAAGTAATGGAATATCGTACACAACACAATGATTTCAGCGTATCTTTGGACTGAGAATAGCAAATGGTTTAATCACCCATAATGCCATATCAGCGGAGCTACCGCAGTTTATAATCAAGGATGATGCAGAGCTTTAGCATGACAGTTGCCATGGTGACATTGTCGTTACTACCCTAATGGCATGTGTGCTGTGTATAACTGCACCCTTGCTCAACAAACCTATTTTTAGACCCTGAAAGGACACACTGTCACTTCCTTTTTCAAGGAGATTCAAAGGAAGCAAGTTTTCTGTCTCACTTCCTGACCCAATACATAGATGCCACATCTCTGCATTCAAAGGCTTAGGAGGGATTTACTAATTACAGGCTATTTAACAACAGGGGGAAGAATAAATACGTCCAATATAAAAATGCTTTCATTTGACAGAGATAAGAACGGTTAGAGTACGAATATGAAATGGATTACCCTCAATAACTGGGTTTGAGAATAGTACTGTTTGATATGCCTGCCTTTTTGCTAAAGATATACAGTACAGGCAAAGCCTTGTGTTTATCTGACTGCTCATGCATCCATCCTGAAGGTACACTCCTGGACTGCATGCCAGTGCCCTCTAGAACCCACATTTACTCTGGACATGTCAAACACTACCATCCCATAAATGTGTGGCCAGCTGGAGGGGTAGAGAACATCATGAGCCGTGGGATTTGTGCTCAAATAATTTGGAGGAGCCCCTGCAGTACCCCTGAGGCCCCCTTGTTGAAGACCTCTGATCTATTATGTAAACATGCTGTCTACAGTAGGCATAGGTGTCAATTGGGTATGACAGCTGGGATCAGCTTTAAAAATAACATAGAATTTCACTTGTATCGCCATAGAATTTATTATTTTTGCTTTACAAAAAATATATAGGCCTTAGCCTATGTAGCCAATTGCATATGCGTAGAAAACGCGGCTGCATGCATGTTTTCCCATTAATCCCTACTCTCTCCATATAAACCTACATGTTGAAATGTAATTGCCTGCCCTACACTGTGTCATCAACACAACTGATTGCAATTGGCTCTGTTTGTAAGAAGAGAG
>JAODUE010021656.1:0-23730 GCA_027564755.1 Amblyopsis hoosieri | reverse complement strand
CCTAATTCTATAGAAAACCTTCGCCATTGACTTGACACATAGAACGTTAACCAAGCTGCTGGTGGATGCTCTCGTTGCCTCGCTCTCGTAGACGCTCACGTAAATAATTGCCGAAAATATGTGACCCACATACAGTTTTTCTTGTTCAAATCTGGCCCACTTGAATTTGTAATTAAATAGCCCTGCTCTATAGCGTATGAAGTAGGGCCTAACTGTATTTTCTTGGGAGAAATCTGGTGTCATCTCTTCCATTCATTGGGAGGCTATTTTGATACCAAGCACCTTTTGTGGCTAGTAGAAACTTGCACCTTGAGCCATTTCCACATTTTGTGGACCCCGGGAAGAATAGTTGCGAGCTTGTTATGGGGATCCTATTAAACTATAGGCAAGGAAACCTGTCCTTGATCAACATTAAAGTGCAGTGATGTAACTAAACAGTAACTGACAGTATAGCAGTGCTCTGCTAACAAATAGCAGGAGTGTTTCTAAAAGGCCTATTTAATATAACGATTAATCTCTGATGTGGTTTTTGTGTGTTTCAGGAATTGACTACAAGACAACCACCATCCTCCTCGATGGAAGAAGAGTCAAGCTGCAACTCTGGTATTGCGAGCACACATGCACACGCACACACGCACACACACACACACACACACACACACACACACACACACACACACACAATTTACAGAATTGAGAAAACATTTCCTTGACGTTTTACACTTCCATTCCAGCCTGGGTTTATAAGAAGTGTGTTCTCACCTTTTAAGTGGTTTCCTATTTCTGCTTCAGTAACGTTCCACCTCATGTACCCTAATGATATGACTGCAGCCAGAATGGCAAATTATTCCAAATGAGCACCAGAATGGGTGTGAAAGTCAGAGTCTGAGAGAGTAATCATAAAGCATGTGATGCTGATTTTCCTGTTTTTGGAATCACTGCTAGACTTTCCAAGATGGCAAAACAAATTTTTTTTATTTATTTATTTATATCTGAGACATACATGTGATTAATTATGTATGTGCCTTCAAAGAGCAGCCCATGTGTATATTTGACATAATCCTAACTATCTTATCTATGCATATAAACTGTTAGCCCATGTCTGACAGTAGTGTTTGCTTATAGAGTAAATATAAAATGATTAATCTGAAATGTTATTTGAAGTGTAAGTGGGTGAGACATTTGAGTTATTTGATGGTGTGCTAATGACACCCACATGCACTTTGCCAAGCTCCCAATTTGTGTAGCAAATAACGAGAGGCGAGCATGACAACACATTAGCCACATTCTCTCTGAAATAGAAATGGAATAGAAATGTGTTCCTGGCTGCTGACATGGCCAGTTGACAGGCTGTGGCTCAAATAGTGGTAATGTGTGGTTAAAAACAATTAAGAAAAGTCCTTTATTTGAATGTAGTAGTATTTTCTTGGTACTTTTACCTCCTACTAGGTTTTGCAACAAACAACAATGCCAGTTACTGAATGTATAATATATTTGTTTGAGGATGACAGTGTGAATGACATGCAGCTGTGCTCTCTGTTCGGAAGAAGCATTGGGCCAGAGGCCAGTTTGTATCCCAATGTGCCAATCCAAACGCTGCTCTGGTATTCAGCTCTGGAGACTGTTATTTGGACACACATTTGTTTATTCTCACTGGCAGCTTTTAAAAATACACCTCAAACGCTGTCCTAGATCATTTGAACATTTGCCGTGGGATAAACAATTTATTTGTTCAGCTATTTTGTTATATTACCCCGAGTGTATTTTTATAGCTACTGCATCATGTCTGTACTTGAACTTTGCTCTACAGTGCTTGTGCAATATCATAGCAATCAAATATAACCAAAACTAGACTTTTGATACAAAACCCTTAATAGATTATTTCAGGGAATATACATGTTTGAGAACAACAGTGTATTTCCAACCTAAAGTTGGTGAAGTGAATATTGTAGTGCTGTTCTTATAGAAAACATATCCGCATCTGCCATCGAATGCAATTTGAATTCTAAAGTATCTGCAGGTACAGGTCTGAGCTAGCCTGATGTAACCAGACCAAAAATTTACTTTTGAATAGGCTTGAATAGTATTTGGAAGACACGCTCCATTAGGAAGTGTTTGCAGTGCCTTCTACTGGGTGTAGTCTTCTGGTTCATTTTGAACTATTGGAGACTGTTTGTATTGCCTCATCTAGCTCTACCACCATTTAGACAGAAGCACTTAACTTCAAGGTAAACTCACTCACCCATCCCTACTGGTTGTGGTTGCTGATTGGCTGGTCATCCAGGGTGGCTGTGCAAAGTTAACACTAAAGCGAACAGGGTTTCCAGTAGGGGTGGGAATCACAGAGGCCCCACGATGCGATATTATCACGATACTTATGTCACGATACTATATTGTTGGCATTTTAAAGAATGCGATATTTTGCAATTTATTACTTTTTTCCAACTTCAAATTATGTCCCCAAAGGAAAACCTCTGTTTGTTCATCTCGCATACATTGTATGGCTGCAAAATGTGATGGTCGAGCTGACTAACTGACATGAAAATGTCATAAATATTGTATACACCAATTTAAATTCTCATGTGCAATTTATATAATAAAAGATCGATCCTTGGTGTCCGTATATTGATACAGTATTGCCACGGAAAATATTGCGATACTGTGCTGTATTTATTCACGCCTTTGAATGAGCTAGCCATAGCTCAAACTTTGACATCTTGTTTCTTTGTTTCAGGGACACTTCTGGCCAGGGGAGGTTCTGCACTATATTCAGATCATATTCTAGAGGAGCACAGGTACTGTGTTTATAACTTGGTTTGTGTCATATCTGGTTCAGGGTTGTTTGTCTTTTTAAATGGCTTTGTACTGTTCTTGTACATTTATAAGTTATTTCCTGTTTTAGGACACCCCCTGTCAGGGGTTCTATAATATTTTTCATAATAAATATGAGCACCTGCATGCTATTATTTAATAGTTCATTATAGTTACTCAACATATAATTCAGGTATTTTTAAACCAATCTATATGTAAACATCACTTTTATAAGCACTAGTACCACCATAATCTGTCCTGTGGAAAACTGTTTTGGAATAGAGGGCTGGTGCAGATGCTTGGAAAACAGGGTGCTTCCAAATTGGTGACATACAGCCAGTTAACCATTTCCTGATCTGCTTAAAGCAATAGAGCTCGCCAGATGTACATCATTTTCGGAGGTGTTGATGCCCATATAAGGACTTCTGGGTCTAACAGATTTTCCCTTACCGGTTTTGTCAAAGTAACATATTACGACTGGAAACAACTGGGTTTTCCCAATTTCAAGATCGCTAACTAGTCAAAGTAAGCATTTTGCTACATGCAAGCTATTGTTCCAGTGCATATACAATATGTTACAGGTGCAGGATCACTCAGAGGGAAAGATTACCATGGCAATTTACATTAGTATGGGTGTTTCTCAATGTCAAGGACGCTTCCTTGGTAGGATGAGTCCTTCCAAGTCGGGTCCTTCAGAGGCTAGGCAAGACTCCTTCCTCGCGTTAAGAGAATACAGTGGAACAGTCTAGTGCAGGGATCTGCAACCCTCTATAGTGGCTCCCTGTGTCTTTGACAAACATCATATAGAACTTAATCTAGGTTTTGTCCCTCTCACAAAATATAATCTCAAATTATATTTTGTATTGCCAGACTTTGTCCTTTGATTTCACCAGTATCTAAATGGATATATTTCATTCAATATTGTAAGTGCACAGTAGTTGGGTATAGGCCAGTATTCTGTTATCAAGTCACCAGAAATTGCCATTTAAGTGTTTTATTTGAAAGTTTCGAGATTTTTGACGTTTTTGCTTCATTGTCATTTAGGAGGCGATGGAAACTACCATCTCTGACAGAAACATTCCAATTTCGTATTAGGTATATGGTTGAAGCAGTATAATTTAAGTCAAACATAAATTATCGTCTAGTTGTATGTACAACCACGAATGTGGCCTCTGAGTGAATATCATAATACCGGTATTGCATATCCTATTTAGCTAGTTTCTACATCCAAATGAGTCAACTCGGTACTTCGCTACTTCCAGCAGAAGTGCCACACGTAATCATTTCTCCAGTAACCTCCTCAGGAAACTCGTGGATATTTTCAGTGTCCCCAATAAACTGGAAAGTAGCATAAAGTGGCATGTGGTTAGCGAGTGTGTTTTGTAAGTTACCACTGTACTGCAGCCCAGATTTTCATCACTAAGTGGACTAGAGCTGACTGTAGATATCATGTTACTATGGCAACAGTGACACTATTCACTATGTACACTGGCATACTATTAGGCCTGCAGTGACCTTTCAGTATCTACATTTTACAATTGATTTACTTGTAAAGAACAAAAATAGAGTGGCTTTTACAAGGCCTGCTGTTTATACATTTTGACTTTTGTTTAAAAATGTGTGAACTAAGTATCTTTTGGTACTGAAATGAGCATGTTGCAAAATGCTTAATAGTAAATGTAGATTATATAGCATTATTTATGATTTTGTTTAACTACACTTTAAACTATAAATGTACAGTAGCAGTATCTAGAATGGGTTGACATTAAATGGAATGTAAGTGAATGGAGAGCGTTATTAGAGTCTAGACTCTCCTAGCAAGCATTGTAGGCAGCACAGAGAATCAGCCTGACAGACATGCTTGCTAATTGCATTTATTCAGACATGTGTAATACCCCCTTATGATTTGCATGGCGCACGCTCCAGCCACTAATTGGCCGGTATCCCCAATCCCTCGGGTGCTTGACTACTATCCAGCGACTAACATCCTTTTTATTTTCTCTTTGTTCCGCTCCCACTCAGGGAGTTATTCTAGTGTATGACATCACCAATCGCTGGTCCTTCGACGGCATTGACAGATGGATCAAGGAGATAGATGAGGTAAGATGGGGAACTGCACCTTTAATCAATCCTTCCCTCCATCCTCTCTCCCTTGGCCACTTATATCTGTCGATCTGTTTATCCTATCTGTCTATATTTTTGTTGGTCTGTCTGTCTGTCGGTCTAGCTATGTACAGCTATGTGTCTGTCTGTCTGCTCGCCATGCCTTGAGAGGATTACAGAGTCTTTTCCCTCCGAGGACAGCGTGTGCGATACCTTTTTTTGCCTGTGTACAATGGTTTACAGCATGACGTAATGCCTGCTGTTCATTGTCAGCCCTCTCCAAATGAGTAAGCCACCCTCGCACCATCCTACACAAGTGCTCCTGACCACCCTACTCCACCAGCTCAACAGCACAGACAACATTACCAATGCAACTACACTGCCCCCGCCAGGCCAAGATTATACATTTACTCTATAATCTCTATACTATAAAGACATTTCCACACATTTATCAATCTAACGTTGAAACCACAGTAGTGAACTATTACACCTAGAGGGCTCTTTGGGCATAGGCTATATTCTGTCACCATTGGATGGTTAATCTGCGCTATACGATCAGAACCCCCCAGGCCAAAGCACCTTTCTCTGTCATGCACGAGTATGGCTCTATGCTACAGTTCCCTCCGCTGATATAGACTGGCTTTACAAAATATAATATTTTGCCATAATCTATATAGCCTATTTTTAACAACCCGATATGGGTTGATAGGCTATTTAATGAATATATGGATGCATTGGCATGCTTAAATGCCTGCCTCTCTGAAAACAACTCAAAGGTAATTCTCATAATATATATTTAGACAGTTATTTATTGCTTAATTTTAATTATGTTTCTTCTGCCTAAATCAGAGATAAGTGGTGTATAGCCTTTAAAATATTAGAACCTGAAAAGCGGACCCCTTTGTGGCTGCGCTGAGCAGGCTACGGCTGTCTTGGCAATCTAGATTGTTAGCGTTGGATCGAATCATCAAATAATAACATCCTGTTAAGGTTCGTTATGCAGAACGGATCAAAATTATGTTGCTTTCCCTGGCATGCAGGCTATAGGCTTCCTCCCGCGGACTACACTGGTCTTAATACTGGTCGAAATATAATATTATGTCGTCATATATTTACATGAATATCTACTCTTAAATGCCTGTCAGAAGCAGAATATGGTCTAAAAACAACTCACAGATAATTATCCGCCACCTCCACTATGCTGCACCGCAAGTAAGATGACTCGAAAACTTGCTTACATGAGTTGAGAGTTGACGAGAGATTTAATCGTTGCCACCGCTCACGTCCAAATCGGTCCAGATTGATAAATGCCGACCTTTGCGTGAAAATTATCGTGCGCACAGATTTCTGTCGTACGCATGTTTCATAAATGAGGGCCACAGTATCTGTAGACATCAACATGCTGGTACTGGATACATCCTGGTTTCCATTTGTAGTTTATTTGCAGTCTGAGTAGCATTGACCAGTCACATCCGTGTGGAGAGCTGAGGAACTAAAATGCAAGCATGGGGAAAAAACTGGATATGATCGAAAGACGTTTAGCTTTTTATTAGCGGTCATGTGTGGATATCTGTTTAGAAAGATTAGCCGAACCCAACTCCATTCTCGCGTCTCAAATAGAAAATCAGAACAGAAGAGGAAGTCTTGGCCAGGATATTATCCGGAGCCCTGGAAATATCCCAGAAATGTTGGACCTTTCCTCCAGAGGCTTAGTCACCGTCAGACGCTGTAGCCGATTGGTTCCCAGATTGCCTATAGCGTCCCTCACCCCATCTGCTTCTCTTTTACCCAGCATGCTCCTGGCGTGCCTAAGATCCTGGTCGGGAACCGGCTCCACCTAGCCTACAAGCGTCAGGTGACCACTGAACAGGCCCGGGTGTATGCAGAGAGGCTGGGCGTGACCTTCTTTGAGGTCAGCCCCCTGTGTAACTTCAACATCACGGAGTCCTTCACAGAGCTGGCCAGGATCGTGCTCATGAGACACGGCATGGAACGCCTGTGGAGACCCAACAAAGGTGAGGACGTCCCAGAGGACAGCAGGCCTGTGTGTGTGTGTGTGTGCGTGTGTGTTTCTAATGTTTTATAGAGGTGGGTGTGTGTTTGTTGATAATGTTTTATAGGGGTATATGGTGTGTTATGTGTTTGTTGCTAATGTTTTATAGGGGTATATGGTGTGTGTGCATGTGTGTGTGTGTGTGTGTGTATGATGTGTTCAAATGTTTTATAGGGGTATATGGTGTGTTGTGTATGTGTTTGTTGCTAATGTTTTATAGGGGTATATGGTGTTTGTGCGTGTGTGTGTGTGTGTGTGTGTGTATGATGTGTTCAAATGTTTTATAGGGGTATATGGTGTGTTGTGTATGTGTATATGGTGTGTTCAAATGTTTTATATGGGTATATGGTTTTTGTCTGTTTCAAAAGATTATTCTTGATATAATATGAGGTGTGTGCTTCAAATGGTGAGTGAAAACAAACGTGTTTATGTAAGACTGCCCTCTGGTGGAGCTGAAGAGTACTGTTTTTACTAGGTAGGCTTGTCCAAACAAAAACTAAATATATTTTTATGAACAAGTTTATATTATTATTTTTTGTTGCTACTATCTATCTGTAAAAAGTGCCTGTGACAGTGTTAGTAATTACATGAAACATATTTGATTAACCCAGTCAAATATGTCTTCCTAGTTTTGAGTCTCCAGGACCTCTGCTGTCGCTCCATCGTGTCGTGCACTCCTGTTCACCTGGTAGATAAGCTGCCTCTCCCCTTGGCCCTCAAGTCCCACCTCAAGTCTTTCTCCATGGCCAACGGCCTCAACGCCAGGATGATGCACGGACGCTCGTATTCCGTCACCGCCAACGGCAGCACAGCCCACAGTGCCAACAAGAGGACTGGAGGGGCGCTGCTCAAAAAGCCCAAACTCATCCGACCGCCGCCCCTGAGTCCCTCTGGCCAGAGCTGCACGCGGAACAGTTGTAAAATATCCTAACTGGTCACACGACACGTCGCATTAAAAAGGGCGGGAAATTAATGTAGCAGGATGAAGCCATGAGCACAGTGGTGTACAGCACAGTGTAAATTGTACTGCGGTTATTTCGTGTTTTATTGTTTTGAAGTGATGGTATTCCTTTTTGACACTGATTTCACAGCTGCTGTTGTCCACTGCCACTAGATAACCAAATTGTGAAATATCTGTATGGGGTGGGGGGGGTGGGGGGTGAGTAATGTCCTCAAAGCCACAAATAAGCAGCTTTTCTACTAGGTTCAAGATACCAGAGATGTGCCTGTTGGGCTTTACTGGAAAGAATGACACTACACATTAAACATTACATATGAACAAAATACATAATCAAATATGCAACACTACACAGTTTACATTATACGTGACATAAATTGATGTATGTCGATTATGGCCATATGTATTTCAAAAACATTATACATGTTTGGCATATGATTAATAATCATGATTTGCATGTTATTTTGTACTTGTGTGCTTTGCCTTTGCTAATTCAGTACATGGGAGTCATACAAAACAAGTAGTCAGTACAGTAAAACATGTTGAATAAGTACAATGTTGTATAAATTATATGAAATGATCCATAATGTTTTAATGAAATGAGTAAACCTACACATATGTTCATATATAAATATATACGTTGTATGGTTTACAACATATGGGTTTTTAATGGATCTGACAGCCTGCATCAAACCCTCCAAGCACTAATGCACTGGGCAAGGTGGGTTTTCATCTACAGATGGGTCTTGTTTAGTTTGTGTTCCACATATGTGCAATGTCTCAGGATATTTTGTACAATGGAAATCATGCAGTATGTATGCAGCATGATACATAACATTAGCACACTCAAAGAAGTAGACAAACAACATTTTAACACCTTATCTGATGGCCTTCCCATATTCCTGAAAACACTTTCTGTCAAATGTACTGATGTGGAAATGCCTTTATCATGTCCCATCACAAAAAAATGCCAGTTTTTACAACATCCTCTTGCATTTTCAAATATGCTAACAGCTGCAATTTGTGTATATTTGTATGATATGTATTATATATATTGTTGTTTGATACAATATGGTAGTTGGATTTGATTCTGTTGTACAGTAACATTATTTTTTTCCAATCTGAATGACTTAACCACCAAAGACATGCCTGGTTTTGAGGATGTCAATGCAGTACAGTACAGCCCGTTTTGCACAGTTTGTCAATGTTTATTAAGGTACAGATTTTCAATAAATTTGAACAACAGGAAGTTG
Organism: Amblyopsis hoosieri; assembly: GCA_027564755.1. Lineage (NCBI taxonomy): Eukaryota > Metazoa > Chordata > Actinopteri > Percopsiformes > Amblyopsidae > Amblyopsis > Amblyopsis hoosieri. The sequence goes on along the minus strand of JAODUE010021656.1, from coordinate 14,552 downwards.
TGTTTACTTACTAAAGGCTACTTGAGAGGGATATTTTCCCATAGGGCAGGCTACTGCATCCTTCAAATATATTTTATGGAGTCGTTTTACTAGAGTCTATGAAGTCATTTATTTATAGGCTATATTTAATACAACTAAAGGCCATTCAGTGGTATAGCCTACAATACATGGCAGGCTACTGTAAAACATAATAAATCAAAAAGGACTAAACTAAACAAGTCATGTTCCATATTGTAGGCTTTAAAAAAATAAGATTTGTATTTCTATTATATACTGTAGGTGATTCAAAATTGCTCTAAATGTAACACAATCCTGTTAATCTCATGACATGCAATCTTAATAGAAAAGTGTAGTCTTGAGACTTGCTTTGCTAATTCAAGATGCAATTTGGGCATTTGGCAAAGCTCTGGAATGTCAAATCAGATGTCAAACTGAGCCACTTTGCACAACACTAATTGAGATGCTGTAATATGGGAAACGAAAGTGCTAGTGTGCCTAGTTGTAATAAAACCTGGATCAATTCAACTCTCATCTGGTTTAATACAGATGTAAGATGAAAATGTTGACGAAACCATGTATCTCCTCATGTGATCATTAAACTCACCTCAACATCTCATGCACCTCATAGTTCTGTCACGCACGCCACGCACCATACTTTATTTTTTATTTTTTACATAATATCCATGGCACGATAAAGTCACTTTTGATGGTTTCTAGATAAAGCCAGGTCCTTCTCTGACTGTCTTAAATGTAGAGCTTCAGATAGGCAGGCTATAGTTTTGACACTGACATAACGCCCTGGTCAGTAGCGTTAGCAACAGTATCTAAGTGGGTCTGCTGAGCATCATATAGCCTAATTCATCTTTATGAAATAAATACACTTATCAGCCAGCAGGCCTAATATACATATCTACAAAATCCCCCTGGTAATTTGATGCACACGTTTAGTTATTCTGCATTGTGCACCTGCAACAAAGAGTTCTAGTAACTGTTTTGTGGATAGGAGACATACAAATTCTACAAGCTTGCAACTCCTAAAGAATTGACTTCAAATTTACTTATACATGTGTGACAATTTTCTGCAACTACAAATTCCACTGTCACAGGTGCTCAGATGTTTTGCACTTATAATACCTTCATAATATAAAAGCATGTGGCTCATGACAAATGCATAAGAGTAAGCGTTCATGGCCAAACCGGCTATGACATATACAGAGGAGCTAAGTTTACATGCACTGTTCGGGATGCTATTACTCTATATCTAACTATATCTAAATACATACAAAATAAGTTAATTGCATTCGTGTTTAAAATATTGTATATAGGACCTATTAATAATACAGTAATTCCAGAGTAATGTATGTTCATTTTTGAGTATAGTGGTGAATCTGCAGAATGAATGTGCAGATGATGTGACTCGTACACTACTAAAATGAGCATGTCATAATAACATATATTTATCAAATTCAACTGGTGTGAGTTTTCAACAAACGTAAAACACATCAATACAAATCCCACATTTCATCATGGAATTTGAAAATATGCACAATGTTTTATTTATTTAAACCATGAACTGGCGAGCTTCAGTTCAATTTCGCCAAAGAATCACTCATGAAAGCCTAGAGATAATTGAATGTGTGGTTAACTTACCAATCAGCGTCTTAGCTATACGGCAGGGCTATTCAACTCCGGTCTTGGAGGCCCACCCCCTGCATGTTTTAGATCTCTCCCTGCTCCAACACGCCTGATTCAAGGTTGTTAGAAGCCTGATAACGTCCCGTTCATTTGAAATAGGTGTGTTGGAGCAGGGAGAGATCTAAAACATGCAGGGTGCGGTCCTCCAGGACCGGAGTTGAATAGCCCTGCTATACGGGAATGGTTTAGGTTTGCCGACAGCGTAAACAACCGTATATAATCAAGTATTTTTTGAAAGTGCCATGCCTTTTCCACACAGCTTTAATGGACGGCTAACCAGATGGAGTTGTGATTAACAATTCATTTGGCTGTCAGGTTAGACTTTTTGGTGCGTGTGTATGTGTGTTTGTCAGAGAAATCATTAATTTCCACTTTATCGGTCACAAAGAAATCCCTTGAGTGAGAAGAAAAAGTGTGCTAAACATTTAACATTTGTCAATGACATATTATCTGATTATGGCCATGTGCGACAAACAGAATCCAATTCTCAGAATCCATTGCTGCTCTTTGACAAGCCCTTATGCAAGTGCAGTGTGTAACGTAAGGTATTGCATAGTAATGTAGTGTAGTGTAACTGTAGCAGTAGCAGTAGTTTGTGTGAGTACAATCTCAATATGCATTATTAACCTACGTGTGAGGCTGGGTTTTTGTACAGAAAGCAGAAAGTGTGAATTATTTGAAAGTAATACATTCATTAAAGGTTGGGTCAGCGATTTTAAGATAATACTTTTGTCAGATTTGGTGAGCATTTTATGATCTGCTTAGCAGTCTGTTCTGTGTGAGCGCTGAAAAAATAATCAGGTTTGCAGAGCATCATATACTGTAGTTTGTCTTTATGAACCAGAAGACCACATTTCTAAAATGTCCCTGGAAATGTGGTCAGATTAGTTATTCTGAACGTCAATATTCAATATATCCACTAGAGGTCAGCAGTGACTATACAAACAGAAGCACTCAAACCTCCAATATACAGTACTAGCCTTTATACCAGTTACTGAGAAATGTCATTAAGGCTGTATGAAGAGCTGTGTAAATAAAATTGGTAACGTTTCCATTAAGGGGCTGTATACATAAACACACTATAAGAGCCAATCAAACTTGGGCATTATGAGTGCAGAAAAACTAAAGAACAAGGTGCAATACTGTGTAGAACATCATGGGCATGGCCTTCAGCTGGAGACTCGTCAGTGTTCACCTTTCCGTGCTGGGTGTGCAATAATAAGAAGATTATAATTCACACAGAGGGAGAGAACCCACTCTAATGTAATTCCACTGAGTAAGATGGTCACACTAGCTCTGTATGTACAGTATATGTAGTGTTCATCATCTGTGTTAAACTGACTGGATAAATACAGAACATCTTATGTGTACAGTAGTCGATTAGCCTACTGTATAATGAACTGCAAACCTTAAACTTTGTCTATGATGAAATACATTATTTCATTATTTTATTTTGACATTTTTGTCTTATTCTCACTACTTTTATTTAAATGCATTTTGATGCATTATATTAAAATCCTGATGAATTATTTATTGTATGCTTTTATGTGACCATTCATCCTTATCCCTGTCAACCCTCATCCTGTTCTCTTCAGCTCTATTCCATTCCTCTTCTTTTAAATTGTTGTTTTGAGTTAAAATTATTAAAGATAAATATGACAAATTCTTCCTATCTGCTCCCTAAAACCTGCAATAATCCTTACTGTACATTTATTTAGATTAAACATTTGCTAAATTAAGTTGATGTATGTTTAATGTTACCATGATACTCTAAGATATAATTTAGCGCCTGAATTATTTCTTTAAAATGTTTTATCACGTAAGTAATTATCAAGTATCATGTAAACCACAGCCTCTGTGAGGTCTGCAATGAGCTACTGGGAACCACAAAATCAGAAGAGAAGTTTCCAATTTTTAATTATTGTTTTATTGTCGTTTTATTTTATCTTATACCGAAATAAAGACAGGGTGCCTGCTATAGGCTTGGCAGCACTGGGCCAATCGTGCTCTCAGCCCGCCCAGATGGACAACCTGTTCCAATCAGGATTAAATGCACTATTGGCATTTATGCCTAATTATTAAAACACAGTGAGAACCTCACACACATGCACGCCCACAGTGGGCGGCCATGTTGACACCTTGTGTGTGCGTTCAGCTTCACATGTGCTGCTGTAACGGTTAGCACAGCTAATCGCAGTTACACCACACTCTTAGCGTTTCTTGCTGAGGTGTCCGCTCAAGCGGGGACCACCTGGTTACACTGCCAGATGCCTGGAGACGGGGGAACTATCACTGGTGAGGTCTTCCGGATCCGGACTCCTCAGGATTCACTCTGGAAGCCCCAACAACACTATGAGGCCCAGACCAACACTCTGGGGGCCCCAACAACACCCTGGGGGAACCAATAAAAACTTTGAAGCCCCAACAATACTATGGAAGCCAACAACACTCTGGGGGCCCTGACAAAACTAGGGGCCCCGACAACACTATGAGAGCCCCAACAACACCTTGGGAAGCCTCAACAACACCATGGGGGCCCCGACAACACTCTGAGAGCCCCAACATCACCCTGGGAAGCCTCAACAACACCATGGGGGCCCCGAAAACACTCTGGGGGCCCCAACAACACCCTGGGGAAACCAACAAAAACCTGGAAGCCGCAACAATACTATGGAAGCCAACAACACTCTGGGGGCCCTGACAAAACTAGGGGCTACGGGAGCCCAACAACACCCTGGGGAAGTCAACAACACTATGGGAACTAACAACACTCTCTGGTGGCCCGTGAGAATCCATCAGTCACCTGTAGAAATGCACTTAGCTTCTATATCCTGTACAGACTGTGGCCAGATGGTGGAGGGGTCTGTTCTTACCTCTTGGCTGTACTATGTTTCAAATAGTCCATTCTCCATACAATGTATGGCTACTTCGGTGACAGTCCCTATATGTGCGTATCTCCTAATTTAGAATGAATTCAAAGACAAAAACCCTATAGTCCCTATATTTCCTGAATGGCAAGGCTGGTGGACCAATGCAGGATGGGGGCAAGCCTTTCCTTTTCCTCAGCCATCAAGAAGAAACAAATGGTCCATATACCAATAGTCAGGATAAGGAAACTGATTAATTACACTCAATCACTCAAATTTACAAGCCTAACTCCATCCACCCTCTTCCATCTCTGAATCTAAGGGCAATTAAACGTTGGTTGCCCCTACCATTCTCAATAGATAATGAGGTTCTCCTTGTAGGACCTATTCTCAATTAATCTCACTATCCTGCATAATCGACACCCCTGGTGCAAATGAATAGAAATTAAGATTTCGAAATTATACAATGACAATATGACAATACGATGACATTACCCTGGCCTAGATTAATTGTAACAGCTAGATTGAATGTAGTGTAATTATGTTTATACTAATTTAGAGGGCCCATCAAAGTACAAAAGACAGAAGTTGTACCTGAGGTGTTCCTGGACTAAATCCACCCATCCACCCATGACCCATGCCAGTAAAATGTCCAAGTTGGGACAAGGATGCCAGTGCCCATTCATCATCCTCTTGGGTGACACACATTTGGTGCACAGTACACTACAACATACGGGCTCACAGACACCAATATTTCAAGGCTTCAGAAAATGTCTCACTGTGTGGTCAATTATATTTCATGTAGGCGATCATACAATTTAAAATAATTTTTTTTAGGTAGTAGGCTACAGCACACATCGACTATGTCAGCTAGCATGCATCATATGATACATTCATCTTCACGTACCCAGCAAACATGCCTCTTTGGGCCACAATGGGCCACTGGTTATTGCCCACGGCCTGCTGTGGGCCCACTGCGGGCTGTCTGCTGTGGGCTGCTCGCCGTAATTCTTTTTCATGGATGCATGGACTACACTGAACAGCTAAGACAGTATAATGTGCTTATTGGACCAAAGCAAGCAGGAATTATTTGTATTAGCCTAACTTATGATGTACGTTTATTCAGGAACATTCATTGTTTTAAGGTAAAACTAATGATACACTTTAAAATAGGCTTCTGTACTTTCAGTTAGGCTGTTGATCTGTGGTACCAGCCCCTGAGACATTTATTTTGAAAGAGGAAATTGGCAGGAAGTAGCTCACTCTCCACTCTTCCGATCATTTTTTTACTCTACCTGCTTCACGTCGTGGGAATTTCGATTTCCATCGTTTTATTGAAAACGGCGTTGAGCTATTATAGGAACAAAAAACGATCATTTCCGTGTTTAGGTCACTGGGTGAAGTGAGACTCAAGACTACAGGCACGGGTAAGCGGTGCCTATTTCTGGCCATCTAGAAATGTCATTATAGTGATTCGGAATATGCATATTCTGACATCGCCCACAGGGTTGTTTTTCACTATAACGTCGTAATAGCCACTTAATGTAACAGCATGGTATCAGGTTATCGGCTATATATCAGGCAAATCGATAACACAATTAAAGCAATGCTGGTTTTCATGACAGTATTGTGACCTTCTGTTGCCTTACACAACTTAAACTTACAACTTGAAATGCTTGCTATCAACATTGGAACAACCTTTGTCTGCTAAATAGCCAGGTAGGCTACAGTAGTCCCAACATTTTAGATTTATACGGTACATTGTTGCAGAGTTAAGTTAAATTTTGATGTTGCTTATTCGTTTTCGGTGGCCAAGCTTAAACTAATTGATGTAATTTTAAAGGCAGGCTACTTTGTTTCATTGTTGTATTGTCGTAGTACGGTAGGCTACTGTACAGCCATAGGCTACATCAGGTAAGTGTAAATAATTTCCATATAAAGTTAATTGGGAAGATGTTATTTTGTGCAGCTTTGAATATGTTTAGACTGTAGAGTCTTGCAGCAACGCAGCCTAAATGTTTTTATTTTTACACAAATCTCACAAGCGGTTGACTGTCAAGGCTTGCAGAGATGCTCCTTCATTGCTTTGGCTCCTAACAGCTCCGTTCTGTGGGGGAGGGGGAAGGACGTGGCAGTCTTGACTTCCACAATTTGGTCTGTCCTTTTACGCCAGCAGCGTGGTAAACCTCTTTTCTTGGATAGACACGTGGGTTAGGTTGTGGTACAGGTTCCACTTCGTGGTATAGACGGACCAGCTAATGCGTCCAAGAAGAAGAAATCATACTTTATTTAAATTCTCATTTTCAATTTTCAATTTTCATTCTCTGCATTTAACCCATCCCTCAAGGGAGCATTGGGCAGCCACTCGTGCAGCGCCCGGGGACCAACTCCAGATTGAGGCCAGTGTCTGGTCAACTGCACTGACTGGAGGGTGAACCTGACATGTTTTTGATAGTGGGGGAAACCGGAGCACCCGGAGGAAACCCACGCAGACACAGGGAGAACATGCAAACTGTGTTGCCCAAAGAGTATTATGAACTTATGGAGAGAAACTTAATAAGATGTCTGACAGCCCATCAAACGACTGCACTGTAGCTAGAATGTGTATCTGAGAGCCAAGAGAGTGCATGTTTTCACTATATCACTTCTCAGCTATGCAGCCATTCTCCCGTAGCTCTGAATGACTTGCAGAGGCGTTATCTGTGTTAGTATACAGTGGGTGGATTTGAGAGAAATCGTATGCTCAGAGGATGGCCAGTAATACTGGTCAGTGTTATATCTGACCAAATGTCTGATAGTGTGCCTTTTCATTGCTTCAAGATCCAAGGCAGGAGTGCCAGTTAGTCTAAGAATGGAAATATTGCAGTGTCAATTCAGGGCATTCCAATCTGGATTATATTTTAAACAAAAAACGGTTTGCTAGCCAAATTATTTTCCCACTACGTGTAGAGACATCAAAAGGCAATGTATACTAATTAAGTACTGAGTATGTTTTATATTGTATTGTAGTCAATGGGTCTATGAAGTGAAATTAAAGTAGTCTCTCTATTTTGATTGCTTCTCTCTCTCTCTCTCTCTCTCTCTCTCTCTCTCTCTCTCTCTCTCTCTCTCTCTCTCTCGCAGGTCCCCATTGTTAAGTACAGGCTAGTGGTAAAGATGGACCAGAGTCTTGTATGTTGGTGGGTGCTGCTGCTTCACATTCTGCTCTGTTCCCCCTCATCTGCCCACAATGATTTCTTCACGTCCATTGGTGAGTAAAACATTTCTGTTTCGGGCTTTGCCAGCTCTATACAATTGCATAATATCCCATTGAACATCAGTTCTCCCCTTTTCTGTTGAATGAAAGCAACCCTGGACAATCTTATGCTATGTCCAAACGCTTTGCGGAAGCCATGATATTTGAATTCTTCTCATCCAGGTATAACACATGTGTGTGTGTGTGTGTGCGTGTGTGTGTCCAGGCCAGATGACTGACTTGCTGTTTACAGAGAAGGATCTGGTGACATCCTTGAAGGATTATATCAAAGCAGAGGAGAGCAAACTAGAGCGGGTCAAAAAGTACGTCGGACACACCCTCTCATTACTGTGGCAGCAATGGTTCATTCAGTTGGTACAGGATTCAATTCTATAGAAGTCCAGCAAGTTGCTCAAATGTGGCGTGTGATCTTCTCGGTAACAAAGTTCCAGGGAACCCTCTTTCTGAAGAGAAAGTTAAGCAGTCCTTCACTTGGCCTTCAAACGAGCCTAATACTATAAAAGACCAGTAGAATATGCAGTAGACACACGCATAGAAATGTCTATGCGTGTGTCTATGACTGTTTGCCTCTTGCTAGTTGCACAGCAATGTGACAAAAGGGAGCATTGTGCTTTCTGGCAACCACCTTAAGTCTCGTATGGCCTTGATGAAAAGACCCAGACACGGCTCCCTTGATGTTTGGAGGCCACGGACATATTATCTTTCATTGGTGTGTTTCTCGTGTTCTCATGGAACGTGTGTTTGCTTCACTCAGGTCGCACAAAGTGTAGGACATTACTGCTTCACTGTATAGATCTGTGATGTCCTAACACGGACAGTGTTATAGAGGGTATACTGTAGTGTATGTGTGTGTGTTCCTAGGTGGGCTGACAAGCTGGATGTGTTGTCAACAACAGCCACCCAGGACCCTGAAGGCTTTCTGGGTCACCCGGTCAACGCCTTCAAGCTGATGAAGAGGCTGAACACTGAGTGGACCGAACTGGAGAGCCTGGTTCTCTCTGACATGTCAGATGGTACTTTTACTTACACTACGCACACGTACACACACGCATGCACACCTTAAAACTCTGTAATCTACCAACATATAAATAAATGAGAACTGTATTCAGTGATACCTGTAACCGTATTCATATAGAATAGACCCTTTTCACTAGGGATGTTCCCAGCAACTAATTTCCCTGTTGGTTAATAAACAAACTTTAAAAAGTAGACTAGTCGTCTAGTCTAAAAATACGTAAACACTCAGAAATCCGTCCAAATTGATTTCAATCAGGCTTAACATTGTCAGCCTGTGTACATGTTGCAGGTCTCTCCCTACCTGCAGTAGTCGATCGGCTGTTTCGCGTCAGTGGTTGGAGATCACGTGTTAGCTTTTCCCTTTTTATTAAATAAAAAAATCTATATATATATACGGAATTCAGCTATTTATTTTTACCGATCATAAATGCAGTAAGGTTAAATCGAAAGCAGAGAGGTTGTGAATCCAGATTCGTTTGATATCTGTTTCTCTTGGATAATGCATGACGCTGCGCTGCAAATATATAATTCTGAGTTGTCTTCTGCGATTTGAGCTACCGTAGTGGCAACATCAAAGTATGCTGCTTTTAGAGTTGTCCCAGCTCCCTCGCTACCAATACCCAGCAACGCATGTAAAGTCAAGCGCTAAAATATCCCCTCTCAGTGTAAACAGATGGTTTAAATAAAAAAATAAATTAAATAATATATTTAACCGACTTGTATTTATGGTGCCGACTAGCGATGGTCCCAGCGTTTAACCGACTAATCGCGCACATCCCTACTTTTCACATGGCGCATTCGTTGCACCGGAAATGGTCATACCAGGTGAATAAAGCCAAGAATATAATGTATTTCACGAAAACTGCGGAAGAATGTAACATTGGTATAGAAACTATGTTACGTTATGATATTCACCAGTCCATGAAATAGGCTTTAATATGCAGTGCAATATTTTATCTATCATTGTTTATGCCTATTGAGTGGCAATTCCAATAACGTTTCTGTGTCCAATTTAGTACACGTCAGCAGGTAGTGAGCGCTAATAGTAGGTGCTATTGCTATTAATAACTGATATGACACAATTATCTTAAGCTTTTTTACATTACATTTGCCAGTGATTTTTGGGAGCCTATTGAGGTTGAAATGTTGTTCATGGACAAACGTGCTGCCTGTAGCCTATTAATCTGAAACGTAAGACCCTCATCACGTCTAATCTTGTCTACCCATGACCTTCAGAGGTCACGATTGTTTGAAAATTGGTGGTAAGCAAGGTAGGGGTAGGTAGGGACATTTTGTGTATTTACGTCTTGTCGCTGCCGTTTCTAACCCTGTCATGCCGTTTCTAACCCTGTCATGATGATTCCCACAGAAGTGGGAATAGGGTCTGTTATGGATAAACAATATTGAGTTATAGCTGCAGTATTGGTGTTTATTGATTAGACATCTTATTATTTTGCTGTATTAATTATTTTGATTATTTAATTATCTCTTTAAAGCTGCTTTGTAGGATTTGAGAGTTGCAACTAGAGCTAGCTTAAAAAATAACCAAAATCAAATCAAAAAGGTAACATGTAACAACCCTCCTCCTCTTCTGCTCATTCCCTCTGGAACCTGCTGGTCTGCAATTGCTAAGCCTTTAAGCCTATTTACAAACCTGTTGTAGCTGTGTAGCTGTGATTGTGCATTTGCGTAATGGACAGGCAATGTAGGCTTGCCAGACCTATCAGGCATAAGAAGCCATGATTGATCAGAGATATTCAGGTGGCTGGCAAATGTTTAATTGGCATATAATCAGCCGCTATCAACCAGAACAGAAACAAAGCATTTCACTCACTGATGGAGGATGTAGTTTCAAAGAAACTATACTAAATGTGTAGCGCTAATATCCTACCTACTGCTCATTCTTTAGTAATGTGAGTAACTCTTCTTCAAATAGCAAAGTAAATGGGTCACTTTGGCAGCAGAGCGGTGATCTTGAAGCAGGGATATTGCATCAAAATGAATGTTATTGGAAACCACACATTGTCGCAGCTAATCATGAACAACTGTGGTATTAAGCAAGCATGTGTGTTAATTAGTTACCATGTGTGCTGCAGGGTTCATCTCCAACCTGACCATCCAGCGGCAACACTTCCCCAATGACGATGACCAGACCGGGGCAGCTAAAGCTCTCATTAGGCTACAGGACACGTACAAGCTGGACACCAGCACTATCGCCACGGGAGACCTGCCCGGTAAGGGCAGCCCTGTTTGTTTTTCTTGGATGCTATGGCGTGTTCCTTTTTGTGAATTTGTGTATCTGCATGGGACATCCGCAATGTCTAAAATGTAAGAAACCAAATAAGGAATTATCCATTGGTTTTCATTTGTGATAGTTGGTCACACCTGCATTTATCACTGTTGTTGACAAGATTATATGCATTGTGAATGAATGTCAATAAAGCACAGCGTCTAGAATGACACACGTGCGCGCACACACACGCACACACGCACATACACACACACACACACACACACACACACACGTTTTTATACTGCAGAGGAAAATACTTGAATCTCTGAGATGAAAGTACTTTCTTGTTTTACCTCATGCTGTACACAGTATCGCACATTCCTCGAGAAGAATAACTGCTGTATTGTGTCCCTGTCTAGTCCAGCTCATGAACCCTTAGCCAACGTGTCAGCCAATCACAATTGCCGTCTCTGTGGCACACACACACAGGCACGTCTTTGGCGGGGCCGTTTCGGAGCACGCTGACGGCAGACGACTGCTTCGACCTGGGCAAGGTGTCCTACTCCGACGCAGACTACTACCACACAGAGCTGTGGATGAGCCAGGCCCTCGGGCAACTGGATGACGGGGAGCTGTCCGCCACTGTGAACGCCGTCACCATCCTTGACTACCTCAGCTACTCCATCTACCAGCAGGGGGAGCTGGAGAGAGCCCTGGAGCACACCAAAAGGCTGCTCAAGCTGGGTGGGTGACACGAAAACACTGTAACTGATTAGATTGTTTTATTCAGGCCGCACATGGTTAAGTTTCATTCACAATACATCTGCGAGCAAAGGGCAAAACGTAAATTTTTAAGGGATTTAAAATCTAATATACCGTGACAAAGTTATAACGTCTTGTCCTGTGACCTTACTTCAGTATCTGTGTCACTTAAAACACCATATTAATGCGGTCTACCAGAACCACACAACTTAGTGTGGTTCTACTAGAACCAGCGGACTCATCGGCATTGTTGTTGGGTGAAAACGGTAGGATAAATACACCGAAAGGTAGCGTCCATTTCCATCTGTGTGTGTGTTGTGTTTTTTTGTTGTTGTCCTTTGACCTTTGACCTATGACCTTTGTGTGGCTCTCCATTGTGTCTCGGCGGTTCACCAGCGCCAATCTCCTTCTCCCCTCCTCAGACCCAGAGCACCAGCGAGCCAATGGCAACCTGAAGTACTTTGAGTACCAGCTGGCCAAGCAGAATAAAGCAGAGCAGGCCGAGAAGGTAGAAGAGGGAGACAAGAGGGAGACCAAGGTGTCCAAGGACCGCACCGACGACTACCTTCCGGAGCGCAGGAAATACGAGCAGCTGTGTCGCGGAGAGGGCCTCAAGATGGTGAGGGAGGGGCGAGGCTTTAGTTCTTCGTCACGGCGACGGCGTGGCGAATAACCGCTCTGTGCTTCCTTCGTTCTCGCCGCCGTAGACTCCGCGCCGGCAGAGCCGTTTGTTCTGCCGTTATTTCGACAACAAGCACCACCCGAAGTACGTGATTGGCCCGGTGAAGGAGGAGGACGAGTGGGACAGCCCCCGCATCGTCCGTTACCATGACATTGTGTCAGCCAAGGAAATGGAGAAAGTGAAAGAGTTGGCCAAACCCAGGGTAAGGGAACATTAAATCCTGGTAAACCAACCTGGAACACACTCACTTAGGTCAATGTCACCATGAGGAAAATGAAAACTGTGAGCTGATATGAGCTGATAAGATTGAATTATTCTGTTATTACTGTAGGTGGCGCCAAATGCTTTTTACCTAGGAGTACCTAGATAACTAGTATCGGTATGGTTTAGTTTATTTGCACAAGTGATTCTAATCAGTGATTACCAGTGGGGGGGGGGGGGGCATTAGAAACGTCAGAAGTATAATACCAGATGACGTCCGTTAAAGCCAATCGAAAGTGGCCCTGCTCCACTCAAAGCCTATCAAACGTGATCTCAGCAGCTCCACAAGGGGCCACAATGCCCTGTCCCAGCGTATTGTGGCGTGTGCGTGGAGCGTGTGTGTCTCTCCCTGTAACTGTCGGGCTGTTGGCTCCACAGCTACGCCGAGCCACCATCTCCAACCCCATAACTGGTGTGCTGGAGACGGCCCACTATCGCATCAGCAAGAGGTAAGGTGCCACCGGGCCGTGAGACGGCAGCCTGGCCCCGCCCCCGGGCCCAGATACAACCCCCCTACCCCCCGTCTTTCCGCCTGTGCTATCTTTCCCCCATTGCATCCCCCGCCGTACGAGCAGACGTCTTGGCAAGAGCAAAGACATTGTACAGGGTTCCCGCTGGTCATGGAAGTTCTGGAATATCACGGCATTTTTGAAAAGTCTATTCCAGACAGGCAGATTTTATTATTTTGTGGGTCAAATCATGGAATGTCAGGGAATATTGTTTGCACCATGTTTACATTTCAGTTGGCATTCATGAAAATGTTCGTGGATGTGGTATTACATTTGAGATGTCTCAAACGAATTGCTCTGAATGTTTGTCTACATGAGTAGTAGCAGTTTGTTTCTGGTTTTCATGCTGGGTGTCCTTCACACAGTGGCATGTTTTCCATTCAATATACTGTAGGTCAGGGAAAGTCAGGGCGTTTGACATTTGAGTGGGAATCCTAATTTTAGACCACCAATACCGCGTCTATGAAATGAGAGCTTAACTGTACCTGTGTGGGTGGTATTTCTAAAAACATCCTATTGACTGTATTCAAATGTTGGCCTGTTAATAAAATTTTTATAGGTCAATTATCAGTTTTTTGCTCTTGCCAGGGATTTTGCGACTTCTGTATATAATCGAGGAACAAATGGGAGTCAAAATAAATAATGTATGTATGCATCTTACTCACCATGAGGGGGCAGTCAAAATATTCAAATGCCACCATGACAGTCCAGCTTTAGCTTCGCCACTGTATTTACCATGCTGATGGTGTAACCAACCAGGGCTCAATGTCTTGGTGGAGGATAGTTGGACAGAAGCTGATCTAATGGGCAAGTCATTGGGGTGTAATGATAAAGATAAGATAAACTTTACTGCCACCCTCACTGCATGATGGTCAGGCAACATCTGTCAGCTAGTGACCACCTCTCTCTCTCTGTGTGTGTGTGTGTGTGTGTGTGTGTGTGTGTGTGTGTGTGTGTGTTGTGATGGTGGGGCTAGCTAAGACGTGCCACGGTGCATGACCCACAGACAGGCAAACTGACCACGGCCCATTACAGAGTCTCCAAGAGGTAAGGCTCCAAGCGACGTTAAGACAGTCGGAGCTTTGTTGTGTTGACCTCGTGGGGTTATCATACTGTTAGTATTGACCTCCTGGGGTTATCACACTGTTAGTGTGTAGTGTTGACCTCCTGGGGTTATCACACTGTTAAGTGTGTAGTGTTGACCTCCTGGGGTTATCACACTGTTAGTGTGTAGTGTTGACCTCCTGGGGTTATCACACTGTTAGTGTGT